>VSDK01012725.1:173422-225686 GCA_009767595.1 Symbiodinium kawagutii | reverse complement strand
TGTATTGTATTGTATTGTATTGTATTGTATTGTATTGTATTGTATTGTATGTTTTTGTATTGTATTGTATTGTATTGTATTGTATTGTATCGTATTGTATTGTATTGTATTGTATTGTATTGTATTGTATTGTTTTTTGTTTTATTTCGTGTTGGTTTGTTTGTTTGTTTGTTTGTTTGTTTGTTTGTTTTTTTTGTTCGTAAGTTTGTTCGTTTGTATGCTTTTATGTATGTATGTGTGTATGTATGTATGTTTGTATGTCTGTCTGTTTGTCTGTCTGTCAGTCAGTCAGTCTGTATGTATGTATGTATGTGTGTATGTATGTATGTATGTGCGTGTTCATGTATGTATGTATGTATGTATGTATGTATGTATGTACGCATGTATGTATGTATGTATGTATGTATGTATGTATGTATGTATGTATGTATGTATGTATGTATGTATTCATGTATGTGTGTATGTATGAATGTATGTATGTGTGTATTCATGTATTAATGTGTTATTGTATTCATGTTTGTATGTATGTATGAATGCATGAATGAGTCTATGTATGTATGTATGCATGTATGTATGTATGTATGCATATATGTATGTATGTTTGTATGCATGTATGTATGTATGTATGTATGTATGTATGTATGTATTCATGTTTGGGTGTATGTATGTATGTATGTATGTATGTATGTATGTATGTATGTATGTATGTATAAATGTGTTAATGTATTCATGTATGTATGTATGTACGTATGTATGTATGAATGAATGTATGTATGTATGTCTGGGTGTCTGCATGCATGCATGCAGGCATGCATGCATGCATGCATGTATGTATGTATGTATGTCTGTATGTATGTATGTATGTATGCATGTATTCATGTATGTGTGTACGTATGTATGCATCATTGTTGTTTTTGTGGTTTGCATTGTTTGTTAATTCCTTTTTTTTTACATTTGTTCCATAAGGTGTTTTTAGCGATTAAATTTGCATCCTGGATGGAAGTTGGCCAGCTTGGTGAGCAGGAATTTTTGGTACTTCGTGGACGACGTGCCCCCGTTGACAGTTTCATGCATGGGAGATTGGGTTTTAAAAAAACCTTCAGAGCATGCCTATGGGTGCTCTGCTTTGATCCTGACCTGCGATGCTCCCGAAGCTTTGGCAGTGGGGCTTCAGACTTCTGACCCTCATAAGGCAATTGCATATGTTGGTCCACAGTGGTTCATTTACGCAGATTTACGCAGATGTTGCAAATGAGTTAGGAAGTCGCGCAGGTGGCTTTGGAGCAGCAGCTGTGATTGACTCATATGGTGCGGTGGTTGCATGGCTTGGAACAATGCTCTACAACGAGTGATTGCGATATTTGTGGTGCTAGTCAGAAGGATTCCATAATCTACGAACTGGAATTGGTCGCAAGTGTTGTCGCTATGTCCTTGCGGGGCAAAATTGGCTTTGGTCACCTTCATACATGTTACATGGTTTGGCGGCAATGGCAGTGTAAGGTTGTCTCCGACTCGCGAACGGTACTGGATCTGTAGCTCGTGCAGTTCTGGCGTGCTAGGTTCGAAAGGAGATTGTGCAAACTGCTGTGGTTTGGTTTGCTCGGGATCCTACACAGGCGAACCTGAGTGATTTCCCTTCAGGCGGTCAGCCACATCCTCTATTGAAAACTGAATTGAATCACCATACATCTGCAAAAAAAAATTTGGATGCGGAGACTCAGCATGTGACGAAAGGGGCTTCCACGATGTTAAAAGGGGAGCGAAGATCGCCAACCCCCACGTGTCCAAAAAGGCTGTGCCTCGCACTTGTGCAGCAGGCGCCAGCAGAAGAGAGACGGTGCAGTTCATTTCTGATCGAACGCTCTTTCTGTAGCGCCAAACAAACGAGGTTAGTGAGTGGCTGCTCTGATTCAATATCCTCTGCAAGATATGGCTCGAGGGTGGGTGTGGTGGGGCAGGTTTTTTTATTTCGATTTTTTTTGAACCCGCCCACGCACCCTGGTTTGCCAAAAGGTGCTTGACGTTTGCAGCGGCATGGACC
Source organism: Symbiodinium kawagutii (assembly GCA_009767595.1). Taxonomy (NCBI): domain Eukaryota; class Dinophyceae; order Suessiales; family Symbiodiniaceae; genus Symbiodinium; species Symbiodinium kawagutii. Next base: position 223,645 of record VSDK01012725.1, on the reverse strand, counting down.
TTGCTTGTGCGCCCGCGGATTGGCTCCCTTGTGGGCCCGCGGATTGGCTCGATTGTCCATGATGTCCCCATGTCACCATGTCCCCCCTAACCCCGCAGACCCTAAAGGGTGAATGAGGTTGCCATGTCCCAAAGTTGCATGATGGTGAATGAGGTTGCCATGTCCCAAGGGTGCATGATGTCCCCAATGTCCCCATGTCTTCATGTCCTTAAGGTGGATTATGTTTCCCAAAGGTCTGGGTGCGCGAGTGAGCCCGTCTGTTTCTGTGTGTGTTATGGTTAGCTCCTGTGATGGGTTTAATCTGGTCGCCCATTTTATATCTGGAAGATGCCTGGGAGCGCAAGTGAGCTAATGTTCGGGTGCGAAAGTGAGCCCAGACCCTTTGCAGTTGGCTATGAAGGAGATGCTGCGAACATCGCGCGTTGAAAATTTCAGAACTTCATCACGAAGATCGTCGATTGTTCCAGTGCTTTCGGTTAAACCGAATAGTGCTTAGCCCAGCCGTTGAGTTGAGATCGTCAATCCCCATGTGTCAAAAAAGGAATGCGCCTTTCATTTGCGCAGCAACCACCGCCAGAAGAAAGACACGAAAATCACGAAGAAAATGAAAACAATAATGATCGCTTCTTCGAAACTAATCGCAGCGCACTTCCAACTATCAATTTGGGGCCTGAATTCCGGGCCCGAATTTATGGCCCGAATGCATAGTTAATAACAATAACAACAAGCATGAATCAAAAAGAAAACATGACAACAATCATCACCAGTTCTTCAAACCTGTTATTGGCAATCATAGCGGCGCAGTTCCAACTGGCAATTCAGGGCCCAAATTTGGGGCCCGAATGCGTTGTTAGTAGCAACACTCTAAAAACATTCAAACAACTTAACAACAATAATGATTTCTTCTTCAAAGTTTTGATGAACAATCATAGCGGCGCAGGAAGTTGCCGCCGACACGTTGGACAGCACCATGCACCCTGCACAGCACTTTGGACATCACCGTGGACAACACTTTGAACAGCACCTTGGACAGCGCCCTGGACAGCACCTTGGACACCAGTTGCCAGCAAACAAGCTGCCGATAGCTAGGACGACACCTTGCACAGCGCCATCAAAGAATTTGGATAGCGCCCTCGACAGCACCCTCGTCAACGCCTCGCGCAGCGCCCCCGACAGCACCTCCCACTGAAAAGTTCGGTGACGCCTGCGCAGCGCCCCCAAAATTTGCCGCCGCCTCGACAGCACCTTGGACAGCGCCCTGCACAGCACCCTGGACAGCACCCTGGACAGCACCACCCTGCATTCAACGTCCACGAAACGCGACATGGTCACCGCGGAAAACTCAAAATCGCAATTTTACCTCCATTTTTGACATTCAAAATATAACGGGACACGGTCACCACGGAAAATTCAAAATCGCAGTTTTACCTCAATTTTGACGTTCGATGTCCACAAAACGCGTCACGGTCACCGCGGAAAACTCAAAATCGTAGTTTTACCTCGATTTCGACGTTCAACGTCCACAAGACGCGACACGGTCACCGCGGAAAACTCAAAACAATTTTACCTCAATTTTGACATTCAACGTCCACGAAACGCGACACGGTCACCGCAGAAAACTCTTGTTTGCAATTTCATCGACAGCACCCTCCATTGAAAAAATCACAAGCAACCATCGAAAAACGCGCCGACACTTGGACAACGCCCTGGACACCACCAGCACCTTCCACCGAAAAGTTCGCCGGCACCACTTTGAACAGCAACCCCCAACAGCTCCTTCCACTGAAAAGTACCCCGACACCTCGACGGCACCCTGAACAACACCCAGCAACTTCACCGAAAAGTTCGTCGACTGGCACTTTTGTTTGGAAGTAAAAAACCCCTTGAGCTTCTAGCTATCAGGGAATAAAGACGGTACTAATACAAGTACATTAGCTACAGCAGCAATTATTTGCGCCATTGCTGTCCTTACACGGGAGTGCACCTGCTTCTACCATTATCATTAGCGCTCCTCATTCGCGGCTGTTCTGTGCTGTAAGAATCCAGTTCCTGTTGAAGTCAATTGGTGGAGGGGATTTATTTTGCATCCTGATTTGTTTGGGGCAAGTTTGTTGAGGCGGTGAAATCCTCGTTGTGACATTTGTCCGAAAAGCAAACGTGAGCAAACGTCATGGTTGCAGAAATTAACGCAAATCGTTTTTTTTGTGGTCATCGATCCTATTGCACTGTCAAACATCAAACTTCCTGTATTCCATTCTTTTGGCATGGCCTCATACGTAACCTCTTCAAACTTGTAGCGGGTCAGCTTTGCTGTACCAGCACAACAGAGGTATATGAAGGGGCATTTTTGGACGCTTGATCTGTTGCCATGAGTCCAGGTTTCCACTGGTTCTGGCACATTTTTTTGGAAATAAGATGATTTTTTGTCGCCAACACTGAAGAAATTGGTAGTCTTCGTAACTTTTGACATCGGATCGCAGCCATTTGGGCAACAACAAAACCTCGCGAAGATCTGGGCACAATGATCGGCACTGTCATCAGTGCCTTGGCTGTCCAGGTGACCAGGAAATGCTTGGAGGTCTCTTGTTTGAACCTGCTAATCCTTAGAACCTGCTTACAAATCAGTTGCTTACGAATATCGAGGTCATGGAAGGCTTACATCCTGAATTCATTTTTGAATTTCCAAATGCAGGTTCAGAAGCTGGACATTCGTGATACAATGGTAGCAGTTGAGTGTAACAAAGAAGGACGTTGGCCGATCCGCAGCGAATCCGATCGACCGGTCGCTCAGGTGTCCTGCTGCCCCTGGTGAGTGGAAGCTGCTTGCCTGACGCTATACCCCCTGAAGCGCGGAAGAACCTGGTCCACGCCTCGGAACTTCGCTTTGGTCACCAGTTTGGTGGTCAGACTAGTGGTGTAAGGCTTGGATCTTCAGTGCCCATACTCTTCCGGCCACATTTGCATGTCGCAGTCGTTCACTGGTCCCGGATTATCATTGTATTCGCAAAGATGTTGCAACGACTAAAGGAGGACTTTTGTTGCCCAATTCATCAACTACGAATTCATAAATTACGAATTGATTTCTTCCCCCTATTACTACCCTCCTATTCTTACGGGGAAGACATTACCAATTCATCAATTATACCATGTCACCAGTTATTAATGACTAATGGCGAAACATTGAAACCGTGACGTGGCTCAGGTGAATCCCAACGGGGAAACCTATCCAGTTGGGCTTTATGCTTGCGACTGGGCGGCCTCAATGGCAGCTCACTATTTGGCACAAACCCTCATTCAGGTGACTCGAACCGCAGACCCACAAGCCACCAGCAATTTTACCGGTGCATTTAGCATAGCAAAGGTGTTTTTGTATGATGGTTTGCGAATTTACATGTTCCTGTAGTTTGGAACTTGGCTTTCCAAAACTTTCTCCTGCAGTTTCGACATGTTTTGAAGATGAGTTGGGCTAGCTGTGATTCGATGAGTCGCCTGCCAGGAGGTCTTGGGGTACAATACGACCATCAATGAGGATGCTCCGGGTGGCGGAGTAGTAGCTGGGTTTTATGGGATCACAGGCTGCAGAACGCCCAACAATGCCGCGGATCGCGGCTGCATGCAAGGTGTCACTCGGAAGCAGGAGTTGGCAGTGCGGCAGGAAGAAAGAGGTTTGCTTGGTTCAAAACAACAATACAAACGTGTCCTCCAATTTAGTTATTATACTAGATATGAATGCATTTATCATATTTATTAATGCAGTATTGCAGTTCACTATTTACTATTTACTATTTTACTTAATGTTTTACAGCTTGCATGTGGCTTGTTCTGAAACATCTGAACTAAGTACACGATGCTTCAGAGATTCGCCCCCTGCTGAAGTACCAAATTTGTAACACGATGCCATCATGCGACGGAGGGGTGACTGCGCTTGGGTGTTGAAATTGGGTGTTCTCATCATGTGTAGGGGTGGCACGTCCCCCGCTGTCTGTTGCAAACGGGGGAGGGGACCACCTGCGATCTATTCTCAGTGGTTCATGATAGTGGATCGCGTTTTCAGGATATTTGAGGATAGTGCTGGCTAGACACTGGTCACCGTCGAAACCAAGCAGGATTACATGGATTGTGAATTCTTGCAATGAAGGTGGTCGTAACAGAGGAATGCTACTGCTTAGTTCAAATGGAAAGCAGCTAAGCCTGGAAGTGTCTCCCAAGCGACCGCACTATGGCTGACACAGGGGCAACCGTCATATGGTCGTTGAGCCACACTGCAAAAGTAGGGTGTGTTGCAAACCTCCTGGATCTTGGAATCGAAAAAACTACAGAGCAATCCTGGCTTCCACACCGCAGGGACCAAATTATTATTTTGGGAATGCACACAGTTTGAGTAGCATCAACATCCCAGAATGGAGTCTCACAACCCTGTTTTTGTGCTATTAAAGAATCTTCCAAGAGGGAAAGTGCAGAGTCAAGCAAAACAGAAAAACAACACCAGCAGCAGCAGCCGCAGCAGCCTGACCCCCTTACTGCTGCCCCCGAACATAGCGCTGCCACTGCGACCACCTAGTCACTAGTCACTAAACCTCAAAGATTGTCACCACATTTTTTTGTCACCACCATCACTGAAATCACGCAGGTTGCTACCAAAGAGTGTCATGACAAAGCTGGGGCGCTGAATGTTACCACATAGATTTTCACTGCAGAGGTTATGAACACAAAGATTGTCACCGCACGAATTGTCACCATACAAGTTGTCACACGAACTGTCACCATACAAGCTGGCACTATATGCATGACTGTCACCATCCGAGCTGTCACCACAGGAATTGCCACCAACACGCACACACACACAAAGTGTCATAGCCTCATAGCACAGATTCTTACCACTCATATTTGTTGCCACAATGATTGCGCCCGCCATTGCGCAATTTGTCACCACAAATATTGTCACAAGACCGACTGTCATCATACAAGCTGTCAATACGCAGTTTGCTCCCGTACAGGCTGTGACCACACAAATTTTACAGGTTATAAGGTCACCAAACCAATTGTCATTGACAAGTTGTCATCACACAGATTTTTACCACGCAGATTGCCACCAGACGAGCTTTCACTGCACTGCGTGTTATACCCTTCGTCGCAACAAAACTTGTAAACATACAAGTCTTACACCGCACAGATAGATACGGAGCACGTTGTCACCGCACTGGTCGTGACCAAAGATGATCACGAGAGAAGTCACAAGACAGAACTGACAGCATGTCGCTGTGTGACCTCTGCAATGGTTTCACAAAGCCTTTTGCTTAACATGCCTCTCTACCACTCCCTGCCTCTCATTCGACCCTCGCACTCTCTCCGACTCTCTCTTTTTTCACACCAAGCCCCTGTTCCCTGGCAAGCCTCGTTATGCTCTTGCAAGGTGAGCTACTATCATGTGCATTTGGAGGCTTGGCGTAGCTTTCAAACTGATATGGCACACATCCAGCAGACCTACACGTCCATGGCGCCAATCAACAAGGGCACTATGGGCTACAAGGGTGTCACTACGATGTACATTCCTCGGCCAGTTCAACAGCAAGCATACTCTACAGCAGGCAAGGCTTTGGAATTCTTCCGCGCTTGGAATACTTCCTGGAACCAGCCTTGGAATTACTTCACCACAATTTCATCCATAGATTCGTCCAAGTTGATGCCTTGCAGTAAGTCAACGATGTCCGATGATGCGGCAATGCGTCGTCACGTGCAGTACACTGGCGATGCAGATGGGGTTGTCGTCGATGCTGAAGCAACTTGACTCAATATTTTCCGTGGACATGCAACATGAAGTATGCCAAAACCAGCAGCAGTCCAATTCAACCAGCTGGCCATCAGGATGTTAACCCAACTATCTCATGGAGACAATCCCTTTCCAATCATTGGTAATTGTTCATCACTTTCTAAAACCTTCTGCAGTCATTATCGAAGTACGAATTTCAGAGTTCCAACTGAGATGCTGCCTCTTGCACCAGGATACGTACTCTGGACGATGCGATGATGGCTTTTGGTGGTTGTCTCCCAGTTGCAGATCCAATTCATCTCAATGCGTTCCCATGTTGACGGGAGGCGTGAGAGTTCGTCGTGTTCGTTGCGGTGTTGTGGTTCTAGTCATGTTGGTAGTAGAAGTAGTAGAAATTTGTAGCAGGAATAGTGGGGGTGGTGGTGGTGGGGGTGTTGGGTGTAGGTGTAGGAGTAGTAGTAGTAGTAGTAGTAGTAGTAGTAGGAGGAGGAGGAGTAGTAGTAGTCTTCTGGTCAGAGTTGGCTCGAACCGCAGGTTCTGGTTGGGGAATGGAAGAGTTCATGCAGAAGATCACCGTCTTCAACATGCCGGTTGCCCTTGCAGTAGCAGGATCATGGGCGCTCTACCAGAGCGTTCCATTGTCTGGCGACATGGCCATGTTTTGGTGGACCCCTGATCCAAGTTTCTTGGCCCTGGCTCCGCTCCAGGTACAATTCCCAGCTTACAGGGCCCGTGAATTTGAACAGAATATCCTTACATCCATGACAAACGGTGCTAGTGTTGATACTCTCGTCAGTTCGGACCTGGCTCTTCTGAGTCCCCTCGTGGAGCGGTTTGCAGATCGGCTGGACATTACCTTGGCTCAAATGGATGAGATTCTGGTGGACCAGATGAACACCAAAGATTCATGGGAGGAGGTCACTTGTAGGTGGATCAAGGGAAACGAGGCGACATGGCGCAAATGGATTCCGGACGAGAGCGAATGCTACCCTGGCTTTGGTCTCTTTGACTCCGTGCTGAAAGAGTTCACAGATGTGCGAATCAATGCAACCAACAAGATCGTGTGCGAGGCACCGTTGGCCACAGTTGGGCGGGGGGTGGAACAGCTGTCAGGACATCAGGCTGTGCCGTGATACTTCAGTGATAGGCGGATTCCATGGTTGTACAGTCAGCATGTACTGTCAGCAGAATGTAGGGCAGCCAATCCTGGAGTCACAGATGATCTTAGGCGCCCACAGAAATAAAGCTGGCATCTTCTGGAGCTGTAAGCCTGGGCCATGAAATTATACCGAACTGCAAGTGCAGCAATGCGTGAGATGGCTCATGTACGGGAGGTTGTATCTTCGCTATAAAGCAGAAACACCAGATGTTTGTATTTTAGTGCTTGGAACAAGTCCCAATTGCACTGGTTGGCAGCTTGTGCATTCTGCTTTTTGTCAGGCCTGTCCACCTGGAACCTTTTCGCAACTGCTGGAAGATGGGAAAGATGGGAACGGTGTGACCTACATTTGCTTACCCTGCGAAGTAGGAACCAGCCAAGCTTCTGGTGCTCAGATGAGCTGCAAGCCATGCAAGTCAGGTGGGCTGGGCTGAGTGCGTTCATGTTGACATGATTTGATATCACTACAGAAGCTGTCTGACATACACTATGTACACCCGTCGGACGCAATTTCTCCAAGATGTACCAGCTAGAAGTGTACCCACCATCCACATCCCCCCACAGTCTGACATCGCAGCCACTTGGTTTGTTTCTTCAGCACCGAAGTTTCGTCCAGGGTTCAGTTCCAAACGCGTTTTTGTCGTGCGCAAGAGGGTCGGGGGACTGGGTCCACCGGTTACCTTGCAATCCATCACTTTGATAGCCTGCCAGGCGAGTTCCAGGACCAAAATCGAAGTACGGAATGCAAACGATGTGATTTTGGCAATTATCAGGAGAACCGTTGTGGGATGGCTGGGAGTGGTGGAGCCCCCTCGGATTTGCTGGTGACGTTGAGACTATCACAGTGATTTTATCAGTTGCTATCAAAGCATTTGAATGCAGGGCAGAAATATTTATTGCCCGAATGATTGAAACTCTCCATACATGTTTCTGATCATTGAATGTCAACCCCGGAAAAATTCATCCTGAAACAGTCGTATTTTTATTTCAACAGATTTTCGATTTCGATTTGGGGTAAAATTCTTTCTGAGTGATCCAAAATCTGTTACCAACAGAGCGATCTTGAAGAAATTGACCGCCCAAATTGTTTCAGTGTACCTGGGGCAGCTATGCGAGGGTCTCAAAGGATTTGGTTTCCAACAGTTGCTCTGAAGCTGGGGACCCGGCTTGGCATAGAAGATGAACTACACCAAACGACGAGGAAAAGAAGGCCACTGTGTTTGGCCGCTGGACAGCGGGAATGAGATGAACTAATTCCTCAATGTATTTAACCTATTAAGCATGGGCATTTCCAACCCCACCAAGGTTGATCGATTGGTTGGTTGGTTGGTTGGTTGCTTTGTATGCGATTGTATTGTCTGGGTAGGGTTTATTAAAATCCCGATTCACTGGGAGTCAAAGTGGTAACGTAACAGTTTTGTACGATTTTCATCAAGTCGCTTCACAGTTCAATGGCTCAGTCCGAGTGTCCATTTGAAATTGACGATATCCCTGGCTGGTTGGTGGTTTCAAACATTTTTTATTTCCCCTAGTGGTTATTAACAATTGGTTGGTTGACCAATATTTTTCATAGGGGTGGTGCAACCACCAACCAGCTGACTTTGCGGGTTAGATCCCTCCTCTCATTGATGGTGATTGATGTTGAACCTGCGGCAACCTACAGCTGGCAGCTGGGGGTGAGGACGAAGAAGGCCAAGTGGAATGTAAAACATGTCCCGCTGGCACCAAAACCTTGGGATTCGGTCCTTTGGCGACGGACTCCAGGGTGATGAAGAGTGGCTGATGATGGTTGGTAATTGGTGGCTTCTTAGGGTAGGGAACCCTTAAAAATAGGGTTGATTTATCACCAATAATGATGAAAAATGGATGATTTGAGGGTGCCCCTATTTTGAGAAGCACCCAATTTGCATCGCTCTAAGACCGCGTCGCAATTTTGCACACCTTGGGAACAGAGACACGCACGGCGACATATTGCCTGATGCATTGGTGGCATACCTTGGAGGATTGGGGGTGGTGATGTTGTTGATGGGGGAGCATGAAATCGATATCTGAATCGGTTTCGTTCAGATGTTGACCCTAGGGTCTTTAAAAAGGTATAGATGTAGTATTGTGATGGGAATTGATGGGGGCGTGCCTTCGAGCCTGGCGCTACCTGTGGGTGACGGTATGGTGAGTGGGCTGTCAAGTCGATGCAGGGATGCCTGTTATCTCATGTTTTGTTGATCTTTTTGGTGAGCCTTTTCAACATTTGGCCTTTTGAAGGGTTGTGGGATTATGCAAATCTTGCAGTGGGCTATGCTGAGCTCAGCTGAACCCTATTTTCGATCCACTTGACCTCATTTTGAGCTTAGGTTGGACCTATGTTATCCTACATTGGCATACCATGGTGCGTGATGCTATGTTGAGATTCTGTTGACCGTATATTGGGGGTATGTCAGGCTTTGTTGGGCCAAGGGATTTTAGGCCACGCGAGGCCATGTTGACCCCATATTGTGTGTTTGCCATTGTATGTGCGTGTGTTTGTGCGTGTGCGTGCTTCTGTGTGTGTGTGTGTCCTTCCTTTTTTTGCCCTCACCTGTGGCTTGCAATGAGAATGACTGGTTGACATGCATTTCGCCATGTTATGTCATGGTGGGAATCACTCGAAGTAAAGTAATTTTCTTCAACATTTTGCTGCAATCCTTCCGCCCTCGCGCAGGCCTTTCTTGTTTTTGAAAAAGATAGATGGGAGGTACCAACCCACTACTCACCACCTTATTCAACAGGTTTTTCTTTGCCTAGATAACCAGCTTGGGGATACTACTTCTTTCCCGTAGTAGCGACCCTGGGGCTCAATGGGTGCTTTCCCCCACTTAAACGAGAATCGTTGGTGGATGAACCCCGTTTAATGCTGGTGAATAGTAGGGGTACCTAGTTGGATATCGTGGTTGAATCAGAAAAAAAATATTTTTTTTTGTTTGTGAATCACGGCAAATAATAGTGGATAACAACCAACAATGATCCACAGTGAGAAATCGGTAGCCATTTTATGATCGATTACTGGGTACCATGGAAGCATTGGAACCGGGCACGGCATCGAGGTTCAATATCGCCCAGCGATTGCGGTTGCGAGGAGGGCTACATTGACATGGACCCCACAGGAGCCGTGGCGGCCGTGGCCGGCTTGACATGTTACCTTGACAGGTCACCTGGATAAGTCAACAGGCAACCGAAGCTGTTTGGGTCAAGCAGTTAACCAACCAACTCACGGGGGATAATGACCAACAATTTCATAGGGAAAACAATGGTTAATGATAGGGGAACCAGGGGTACAGGGTGAACTGACCCACTGCCAAATCTTGGACCAACCCATACGGATGACGACAATTCATATTTCGCTGCAGAGTCTCCTGGACTTTGTTGGTCCTTACTTCTATCAAACGGGTTTTTGACCACTGCTTCACCAGAAAACCTTTCGAGCCATGCCTTCTGCAAGGAGCCTATGACTGCGTGAAGTGCGGCGACGGAATGTCATGCCCCGCTCTATCTCAGTTGGTCGCCTGTCCGAGCTGAATACTCCATCTCTGCAAGTTTTCAAGCATACCCATTTGTGAAACTATGGCAGCAATGGGGGTATCAACAGTCGTTGAAAACACTTGTGTCAAAGACTTGCTCTTGGGCCCCTCTAGGCGATAGATTGTCAAGTCTAAACTTAGTCTCCAGGGGGCGTTAGCGGAAAGGGGATTCTGGTCAGTCATCATGAAAATTTTTACCGCTACTTTCTAAGAACCATCATTGTCCACCATTAACAATCATCGATCATCAACCATCAACCATGGACTAGCTAACCATCATTTTAGCCACCATCTAACCATCAACTAACCCTCATCAACCATGATTAGTAGCCATCATTGCCATTCCAAATTCCCGTGCATCAACCAGGGGTTTATGAATCCTGGGTAAACATTACCGTGCATGGCATGTGACTTTCTACTTTTCGCTTCGCCCGATGGACTCGAAGCAGCCCCAAAAGCTTGGGCCAGGGAAGGGGCAGAGCTGCGGTTGCAGCACATCTGGGTATGGGTCAAAATGATTGAGCCCGAAAATTGCCACTGACAACAGACAACTATCACAAACCAATGGTTTTTGGGGTACCCAATGGCTTGACCCAGAAACATCTCTATAGAAAATCCTTCAGCAAAAGATTTCGGTTTTTCGATTGACTGAGTTGACTATGAGCTTGGCTGAGGTAGACTTGGAGGACGGGAAGAGTGCAAACGGAGACGCGTTCACACCAAAGATCCTGGCCGGCTTCTACTCAAAGATGGACAATCCAACTGAGGCCACTTCGCAGCTCCCTCTTCTCCCTATTTTCAGATTTGATAATGGGTGTTTCTCAAAATAGGGGGGTACCCCATTTTTGAGACACCATCACAGTATATATATATATATAATGTTGAAAGTCTCGTGAACGTACTGAAAAATGTTTGGACTGATCCTGCAATATGCTTTCCAATTCCTATTAATGTCCGATACAAATTGTCATTGGTAGCATCATTATCAATTAATGACATTTAGATTATTTCTGTTACTTTTATTACCATGACATGAATTATTGTCATCATCATTATTTTACTTTTTTCTTTTTTCTGAAAACATTTTTAAATTATCATTATGATTAGTCTTATTTCATGATTGTTTTCTTCGAAACATATCTTTATTTTTATTTCTGGTATTGTTATTATTGTTTTTTGATCATGAATGTTGTTGATATTACTACTACCAATCTTTTTTTCTTTATTATTAGTATGATGGTAATTATTGTGATTATGTTGATGACTCGCATTGTCACAACATACTAGTACTAGTATTTTCATTTTTGTTATCAGCATCATTATTATTTCTATTATTGTGATCATTATCATCTCTACTACTATTGCTACTACTACTACTACCACTACTACTACTACTACTACTACTACTACTACTACTACTACTACTACTACTACTACTACTACTACTACTACTACTACTACTGTTGCTGCTGCTACTTCTACTATTATTATTATTACTATTGCTATTGCTGCTATTGCCTTTACTCTTTTTCTACTGTGATCATTAGCATTTCTATTATTATCATTGTTGGTCGTATCACTATTATTGCTATCAATACTGCTACTATTATTTTTGCCTAGTATTTTTACCATTATTATTACTATTATGATTATCATTATTACTATCATGATTTTTGCTACTATTAGTACACCTACTACTATTACTATTATTGTTGTTTTTATTTTTATTATTACTACTTTTTGTTACTATTTCTACTATCATTATTATTGCTGTTAGTATCACTAGTCCTACCATTTTAGTATTATCATTGCTGCTCCTACTGCCACTGCTGCTGCTACTGGTACTGCAACTGCAGCTGCTGCTTCTTCTATTGCTACTGTACTGCTACCCTCACTGCTACCAGTCGTTCTATTGATCCTGGTGTAGACAATAGTTAAGTTTTTAATAATTCCAGAGATACTACAAAGTGTATAATGATCAGTCATTCTCTATTAATAATCGTTTTTAACTCCTTGTTGCGGAGCCCTTGTGCGGAGTCTTTCTTTTGGTGCCTCCCGTTGTAGTTCTGCTATGCCGCAGATCTTTCGATGCAAAGATGCCAAATCTTGTCCTGGTGGTCCTCTGGGCTCATGTGGCGGTGGGCTCATTGGCACTCCGTGCTCCGAATGTCGTGAAGGCAAGGGGCTCAAATGGGTTCTTGGACAATTTTGATCAACTTGGATCTTTGGTTTTGTTTTTTCATCTTGACAAGAAACCGTTCGATTGGTTTGGGACCCATCTTGAAAACACACACATTTCAAATACAAAAATGCTTGGGTCATACCCGAAGCACAATGGGCACTGGTCCCACACAGTTGCAAACTGTTTGACTGAACAAAAACATCGTTTTCATGGATTCGAATGTCGACCACAGCTTCGAACTAACAATTTCCAACTAGGGATGGGTCAGTGCCGACTATCCCCGTTGGATAGGTCTTGTTGGGCAGCACGTGTGCTGAGCTTGACAACCAAAGCCATTTGGTGGGTGCCTAGGAATGCTGCATTGTAGGGGATGACCCATGACATATGCCTCGACAGGGGTTACGCTCTCTTCAGTTTTTGGAATGATGTTTAAGTTCTGAGGAGAAGGCAACGGCCCCAAACCCCAAACTGTTTTGACCGTTGCTTGATCTACATATGGAGATTCCACAGCTTTCTTACCCTTGCTTCTCCAGATTGCCCATCTGTTGTGCTGGTGATATAGGCACTCTTATTACAAAGGTCATTTGTAGACTGAAAGGTTACTGGGCTGGCCATGTTATAAACAAGAAAACAGTTTTTGTTCTTTTGGAATAAACAACTCAAATTCCCAATGCTGAACGGTGGCTTTCGTTTCCCAGGCCCTCACATTTGATTTGGGTTGGTTTTGAAATGAGATCTCGTGGGCGGCAGGTTCCACTTTCACAGGAAAAGTTTGCGAAAATTGTGGTGTATGGCGTCCATTCCTATGGGAAACTTGGCATAGAAGATAGGTGTAGACGTGAGGTCTGACAGAAGCTCACGCAGCTTGCAAGAGGGCCGGCAAAATCAGGCAAATAGAATCAAATAGATAGGGTAGTATGAATAGCATGAGAAAACCACGGCCTGAATTCATGAGTACCCGCTCTGGTTCATCGCTTGCAGATCGCTTGTAGCGCGTCGTTCGATTCCCAGCCGTTGAGGTTTTGGCAGTCTGTGGACTTCTTGGCTTCCTGACTTTGGCGTATTACCTGACCACCTCGAAGGCAGGTCGGGGGGCGACAAGGTGGCCATGTCAAGAGTTGCGCTCTCGCACGCGCACGCACACACACACACACACTCGTATATATATGTATAATATATATATTCTTTAATGTAAAATGATATATTATAAAATAATACAATATCATATCATATCATATGATATAATAAAATCAAATATACTACAATATAAAATAATATAATATAATAAAATATAATACAATAAAATATGATATGATACAATTTGATATAATATAATAAAATACAATATAATATAGTATAATATCAAAAAATATAATTTAATACAATAAAATAAAATATAGTATAATATAATATCAAATCATATCATATATTTAAACAATCAAATATAATTCAATATAGGATAATATAAAACAATAAAATATAGTACAAAAGGATTCAATATAATATAATATTATATAATTTAATATAATATAATTCAATAAAAGATATAATTTAATATAATATAATATGATAAAATATAGAATAGTAATATAATATAATTAATACAATATCATATCATATCATATGATATAATAAAATCAAATATACTACAATATAAAATAATATAATATAATAAAATATAATACAATAAAATATGATATGATACAATTTGATATAATATAATAAAATACAATATAATATAGTATAATATCAAAAAATATAATTTAATACAATAAAATAAAATATAGTATAATATAATATCAAATCATATCATATATTTAAACAATCAAATATAATTCAATATAGGATAATATAAAACAATAAAATATAGTACAAAAGGATTCAATATAATATAATATTATATAATTTAATATAATATAATTCAATAAAAGATATAATTTAATATAATATAATATGATAAAATATAGAATAGTAATATAATATAATCTAATATAATATAATAAAATTTAATATGATATGATATAATATGATATAGGATCATATAATGAAATATAATATAATAAAATATAATATAATATCTTATCATTAAATATCATAAAATCAAATATACTACAATGTAGTATAATATAGTTTAATAACATTTAATATAATACAATAAAATATGATATCATTTAATTTGATATAATATATTATTTAATATAATACAATAAAAGATGGTATCATATAATTTGATATAATATAATTCAATATCATATAATAAAATGTAATATCATAAAATAAAATAAAATATAATATAATATGAAAAAATATCAAAATATGATATGATATAATATATTTTAGTAAAATATAATATAATAAATAATTTAATATAAAATAACAAAATCTAATATAATATGATAAAATATTTTATGATATAATTTAATATAATTTAATACAGTACAAAATAATCAAATATAATTTCATATAATATAGTAAAATATAATATAATATAATACGATAATATTTTTCTACTATAATATAGTATAATATCAAGTCATATCATATCATATCATATCATATCATATAATATCAAAAAAATATGATTTAATATCATATTATATTTCAATATTACAATATATAATTTAAGAAATCAAATATGATTTCATTCAATATAATTTCAAAAAATATCAAACATATCATATCATTTAATTGAATATAATTTAATATACTATAAAGTACTAAACTATAGAATATTTTTGAAATTAACAATAATGAATAATGTATTTTAATTTGATATCGAAGGATATAACACAATATAATATGATATAATTTGATTTAATAGAATTTAATTTAGCATAATATAGTGTAATTTAAGATAATATAACATATTATAATATGATATGATACCATATCATATCATATCATATCATATCATATAATATAATATGAAATTTATGACAATCATCATCATCATCATCATCATCATCATCATCATCATCATCATCATCATCATCATGATCATCAACAACATCATCATCATCATCATCGTCATCATCATCATCATCGTCATCATCATCATCATCATCATCATCATCTTCTTCATCGTCAGAACACATCACTATGGTTCATGCCATAGTACAGCCAGGGGGCCTGGCGGATTTGATGTATGTCATATTACAGCCAGGGGGCCTGGTGGATTTGACATCATCACTTTGGCTCATGCGATATTACAGCCAGTGGGCTTGGTGGATTTAATGCCGTCCATTGTATCATGACCAATTTCATCGCTAATCCCTGGGGCCCAGAGGTTTCCTAATCTATCATGTTGGTGTGGAACACAGCAATATGCGGGGCCAGGAAGTTTTTCAGCCGTGTCCGTTGACCCATGATGGGAGAATCTGTAGTGGGGACGAACGCTCCGCGCTGCTGGATCAGCGCGAAGAGGAGCAGCGCACCAACACTTATTGGTACGCCCTAGGCGTCACCATAGTCTCACCAGCAGGCCTCGTGTACTTTGCAAGAGCAACAACACACACCCACCATCACAGGCCGATGAAGGCCAGATGGGTTGACAGGAGATGGCGCAAGCCGCTACTCCGAGGCCATTTCACCTACTTGGTCGTCTACAAGCACGACCGATGCAACCAATGGGCAAATCCAGCAGACAACCGGCAACAGAGAAGCACTCGCAGCCGCTTCCACGGAGGAGCGGGAGCAGCAGCTACCACTCGACGAAAAAGACAGGAACGCAACGCCCATCGAGGAGCTCCTGCCCTACACTTCGTTGACGCACTGCTTGCCTTCGCGCAACAGTACAAACACGACCACCAACAACACACACACGACCAGCCGCACGACGACCGCGCAACCAACCACACCACCAGCACCGCAACCATTACATTGGACCGAGCGCCAACCACACTACGAGTTTGCCGACCGCCACTGAGACCACCACTGACTCCATTACGGCCACCAACCACTTCAACGTCTACGCGCAGATCCAGGCGATCTTCCACAGCAAGGACATCGATCCACTCCCGGCACTCACCACCGTCATCGCACAAGCCAGGGCCCGACAACAACGCCGACAACCACACAGCAACCAGCACAGCAGTGCCACCACCACTACTTCACCACCACCACCACCCGTCGTCATGCACCACGACGCCCACGAGCAACCAACCAACCCGTCAACCACTACACAACCAAAGGCTCCACGACTTTCCCACCACTACATCCGTCATGTCCGGGGCCAAGCTCATCGAACTCCTGGAGGACGGCGCCGCACTCCGCGATAGCTATGCCATGTGCGCCACACAACAGCACGCCTACATCCAGGAACCCACCACACAACAGCAACACCAACACCCAACCAGGACAACCACAGCCAAAGCCTTGGTCCTATGGGACCGGGCCCTCGACACCACGCAAGCCCCCGCTGGCTACCTACCGCCCAAGGCTACCACCGCAGGACCCTTGGAGCAAAAGGGTACACACATGGCTATCACAACCGCAATGGACTACCGCCGACTACATCACTTGGTCGCACCCGCACCTACCACAACGCCACCTCTACGGCAACATGCAACACGCAGACCACCTACTACGGGAAAGTTGGCGCCGCCAACTGTTCAACGACTTTTGCAACAGTGATCGCAGAGACGCACGGCAACTACGCACTTGGACCTACCACGAAGCAAGCGCCACAACAGTACGCAAGCTCTACCACCAAGGCTACCACCGCCAACGAGCAGTTCTCACTGGAGCTGCCTACAGCGCAGCAGCGTACCGCAGCATAGCCAAAACGCCAATGGCTCGGTGCCCACACTGCCGTAGCAACGCTCTACCTACTTGGCGCCGCCACTGCTGGACCTGCCCTACAGTCAACAACCGACCACCACTACCACCAATAGCGCGCAAGCTTGTAGGATAGTACCCCTCCTGACGCAAGCAGGGAGGCAATACCCAGTTCGGCCCCTAGGCCGAGTCGTATCGATCACTCAAGCACAAGGCTCGCACTTGAGCCATGTGCTGTAGTACGAGACGGCTGTACAGGAGTCCCGCATAGGCCATCCGACTACGAGAGTAAAGGGACAAACAGGCCTGGCAGGCCGTGTATTTGCAAAATGCGGGCATTCCCAACAGACATGTTGCCAACTTGGCACTTCCTCTTTCTGGCAAAAATGACATCTTTGCGGAATCTCTTGTTTGTGCATCACTGCAAATCGGGCAGGACTCACATTTGCGCCACTAAGAACGGCACGTTCATGAGAGCTAGCTTTTTCAAACCAGTTTTGCGTCAATTTGTATCTTTGTTCACAAAAAAGCACGTCAGCTGCAGCGTTGGCCTCTCTGCGGCCACTAGCGATGAAGTCATGCCACTTGGCCAAGCTCCATGACATTCGCAACTGGTGCAGGACGAGCTGGAACATGTTGCAATCTTGATTGGCTTCCAATGAAATTTCAGCAAGGTGATCATGTGACCAAATCCAGTTTGCTTGTTTGCGCCACCCCAGCAAACTCAGGAAAGTGCAAACACGATGTGGCCAGGTGCCCAGTTTGCGTCTGGCGCCCCATGGGGTGCAGCGATCACGAATGAGATGCCGGAAAAAAGTGACTGCTTGCACACCTGCTCGAAAAAAAGGAACCATGTGATGTCCTTCTAACAGATGCCGCAGAGGGGAATTTGCTGAAGTGTTATTGCGAAACAAGGCATCAGCAATTGCTTTGTTGACGGCGGCGAAGAATTTTGAATGTGGGTTGAACGTCCACAGACCCCAACAAGCCTTTGGTAAGGCAATCATGCTGATCAGTCGAGAGCGACGGAACACTCCGTGCGGCAACAGGCCGATTCGTTTCACTGTGGCCGCAGCCTGCTTGATGCGAGAGGTGGCCACAACCTGGTCAGCACTTCTGGCATTTGAGTACACGCAGCTGGTTCTTTGGTGGTGCCGCCGGAGCAAACCGCACAAAAAGAGAACGCAAGCAAAAAACTGCTGAACAGCTCGGTAGTTTGTTACAAACAGTGCTGCAAGCCATCAAAGATGATGTCCCGCCGGATTTAATGCAAACTTTGGTGACCACAATCACCAATTGGCAACACACACCCAGTCGTTCACAGGACCATGCTGAAACATGGGCCTGGACACAGCAAACCAAACGACCACAGCAGCACAAGCAGTGGTCAAACAAGGAGACAAAGCAAAGGCCCAACAGATGGGCTCGCCAAGAAACAACATGGACAGAGTGGAAAGAGCAACCCAGCAAAGTTGTGCGCGCCAACGCGTGTTCTCAGCCAACATGAATGGACACTGCCAGTGAAAGTGGCTTCAGCGCAAGCCACTCGCCAAGCTTTGCAAAATGGCACGGATCTGCCAGGAAATGTCGTCGAAACTACGACGCAGCTTGAGACGATGGACCTGAAAGATCTATGGCATGCGGTCTCAAGCCAGCAAAATTTCACCATACTTGCCACGGGCGAAGCCATGCCAGCCCCCCAGGGGACACACACAAGGATCACGATCAAACACAAGCATGCTAGATCTCACCAGCTTGAACCTGCATCACTGGATGCGCTGGGAGACAGAAGCAAGTGCCCATGGGTAAGACCCAACAGCAAAGTTGAGATTCCCAAGAGTGAGACACCGCAGAAAGTCATTGTCCGCCTCACCATCCCAACTCATTACAGAAAGCTTTTTTCCGAGAAAGCAGGTCAAGAGAAGCCCATGGAAATCATGGCCACCGTGGCAGCCTCTTGTGCCATCCCGGCGCATCGCTTGGGAGGAGGTCAGTGGAAGGGCGAGACATTGAGACAAAAAGAGCAACTAGTGGGCCACCTAAAGGTGCCCAAACTCATTGCAGAGACACTGGTCAAAAACAGTGGCCGTCACGGTGTTTTCGTGACAATCACACAAGTGCATAAGACTACCGAAAAGGCCAAATGGTGCCAACGCCAGCCAGGCGAAGATGATGACAATTTTTTTCTCCGAGCTTCCTGTGACGCAGCGCAGCACACCCTTGGACTCAAATACAGATCAGGAGGAGGCAGTGACCTGGGACGAATACTCACAACAACTGAAGTGACAGAACCTCGTCCCACCACAATCCGTGTCCAAGATGTCATTGGGAACCGGATGATATTGCGCAATTCCTTCACACGCAGCATTGGACGGACGCCCAAGTCCTTACCAAACAAAAAGCTCCAGCTCACCGTGGAA
This sequence comes from Symbiodinium kawagutii, assembly GCA_009767595.1. Lineage (NCBI taxonomy): Eukaryota > Dinophyceae > Suessiales > Symbiodiniaceae > Symbiodinium > Symbiodinium kawagutii. The sequence goes on along the minus strand of VSDK01012725.1, from coordinate 203,784 downwards.
ACAGATGGCTCTTTAGGGCCACTCCTCCATCAAGCCAAGCGGCCCAGGACACTTGGGTGTATGAAGGCAATGGACGGCAACAATTGGATTTTTGTCAGCAAAGCACCGCCACGCCTTCCAAAAGTGCAGGACAGCTGGCAAGTTCCCGCGCCAAAGCCTGTATGGGGTCGAAACAAAAAATAATGCAGCTGAACCTATTCAAATCGACCCAGAAGATGAGGAAGATACAGCTGCAGAGGCCGACATGACCGAAGCCAAAGAAGCCGACCATGGGAGACCCGTGCGAACCACAGCCTCCAAAGAAGCAGGACAAAGGGACAGATCCCGCAGTCCGGCCAAAACTGGCACAAGCCAGGAAAAAGCTGCCGCAGCACAGCAGGAGCAACCTGCTCCAAAAGAGAAGCCAAAAGTAGGAAATTTTGGGATTGACAATGACATTCTTTCAGCGCAAAAGCAAGGATGGTCTAGAATAGACAAAGGCGGCGCAGGTGACTGCGGCTACAAAGTTCTGTGTTGTGGAATCGACCAACGCAATGTTGCGCCTGAGGAGATTGTCAGGAAAGCTGGGTCTTAAGACCTGATACTTTGTCCCATATCCGCAAGCATTATGCCAGGTACTCAGCTGCCTACGCTCCTGAGCGACCAGATGATCCCAGAACATTGGAGGAATGGCTGGAAAAGGCTAAGGATCCTTCCTTTGACATCGAAGGCATGCAATTGCAAGCGGCGTGTGAGAGAAAATGGGTTCCGCTAGTTGTGTGGCGCAAGCATGCAAATGGAGACAATTGGGGACGAAGCGTGTTCGCTCCAAAGTTTAACCAAAATGACAGCACTATCAGTGGCTGCAGCCTCCTGAAGACCTTGAAGAAATCCAGATGGCTTCAAAAAGCTTTGCGCCTTAGCAATGGGGCTTACAGAGGAGCAGCCGAGTCAAACAGTGGTACCCTTTCGGTATACACTGCAGCAAGCAGTAAAACCCCAAGTGTGCACACTTTCTGTACGAATGCACGCGAAAGAAAAGCCGCTACGATTCAATCAGGTGTTCTCACACATGCCAAGTCCAAAACTGGGGCTCCTTCGTTGCGTTCAGCCAAATCCAAAGCCGCCCGGCACACTTCCAGTGCTGCCAGCAGTGCGCATGAAACCAAGAGCGCTGTCGCTCCCCAAAAACAGAGTACTCAGCGCGGAAAAAATGATTCCAAAACCAGAAGCCAAACGTCGTACAGAGCGCGCCGTGATAATTTCACTTGGACATGCAATTTGTGCCAATGTGTCGTGCGAAAAGATACAAAGCACAAATGCACTGTGGCACGAGGTCATCATTTGCGAAATTTTTATCCTGATGCTCGTCATTTAGCCACAGCTGCATTTCATAAACCTGCTGAAATCATTCCAATGTCAAATTTACCAGCTGAACAGCGGTCATGGACCTGTCAACGCTGCGGCCTAGGTCTTCTAAGTTTAGCGAGCTGGTCATGGCGCAAGAGCAAAGCTGCTCACACCAGAGCCTGTGCAGATATGAGTCCCAAAGACATCTATTACCAAAACATTCGCAGGAAGCTGGCAGACAAGCCTGCCGGGACAAGCAAACTGCTGAAGTGGCTGCTAGAAAAGTCGTTGCCTTAGAAAACATGCAAAAATTCTCCGAGGACACCGGACATACTTTGGTCATGCTGCCTTTTGGCACCCATGGAACCAGAAAATGAAGCTTTACTTGCCAAACATGCACAATCCAAAGAAGCACGCTTGCAGATATCAAGAAGCAAGCGCCACAGTTTCACTCAGCAAACTGCAGAACTACAGCCTTTGAACAGCGCAACCGAAATGTTTGGTGGGCAAGCGGCCGCAAGTCTGACACCACCAGCCAAGCATTCAGCCATTTCCACGCTGTGCTACAAGCCTGGAAAATCATTAAACAAGAAATGCAGGATTTGAAAACCAAAAGCAAAACCACGAGAGCACCACCTCTCACACAGTGCCGGTGGTATCGAGATCCGTGTGAGGAAGGCATTGAGCCTAACCCGGGACCGCATTCACAAGCACGTGCCACCATGGAAATCGTCACTGCAAATGTGCAAGGAGTCGAAAACGCTTGGGACTGTGCTCACATGGTGATCGACCGAAAAATTGATGTCGCTATCCTCCAAGAAACCAAGTTCACGGAACAAAAGTTCGCAGATTTCGCACAGTTCTGCCACAAGCAGCATTACCAAGTCTTCGAAGTGAATCGACCTGATTTCACTAGCCGTGATCACCGCGCTTATGGAGTAGGTGGTGTTGTCATTTTGGTTCACAAAAAACGCAAGTTCACACCAGTGCAGCGCTGGACCTCTGCTGAAGGGGATGCCTGCGTTGTTGACTTAGATTTTGCATACTTGGCAGGTATTTACCTCCCGCCTAAAGCCGGCAGCCAACCCCCGTTGCAATTTCTCCATGAATGCCAGCTTTCCACTCGTTGCGGCGCGCCATGGTTTGTGTTAGGAGATTGGAACGTGGAATTCAAAAGTTGGCTAGAATTTTCTGGTCAATTTCCAGCAGCTTCACCGAAAGCGGTGATGAACATTGATTTGTCGTTTGCTCCTACTCGATGGGAAGGAAAAAGATGCCTGGACTGGGCATGGTGCAGTGGGCCCCATTTGGTCAAATAGTGCTCCTTTTGGACAGAAAAAATTGCAGACCACAAAGTTGCGCAGTTCACCGCCCAAGCTACAGAAACATGCGCCGCTCGGTGTAAATTAGTGCCTACCAGAAGACTTCAAAGACCAGCAGAAGTCGACAGTGAAACTTGGGCACAAGCCTTGCAAGATAGCTGGGGTAGTGCCACCCAGCTACCATGGACAGGAGATGTCAATACAGACTGGCAGAATTTCTGCGCCAAAGCAGAATTAATGCGTATTGAAGCACTTAACCAGGTAGGGTGCCCTGCAAACAAAAAGGGGCGCTTCCGGCCAAAAGGAAGCCTTCCCAAAAGTGAATTTCATGAAAAATATATTGTTCGTGCAAAACAATTCATGCCTTTCCGAATAAGGAAACTTCGCAATTTGCTTGGTCGTGCCTTGGAAGCAAAGAGACAGCATGACGCAGGCAACATTCAGGATGCCCGTGCAATACATCACAAACTTCAAAAAAATCGCACCGTCAACCTGAGCGGCAGCTCCATTGCCTCTTGTGTGACTGGCTTACAAGAAATGGTTCGTAAGGAAGATGCAGACGACAGTGCCAACAAGCTGCGTGAGTGGAAATGCCGAATGCTCGACAGTGACGCTGCAGCGGGGGCATGGGCCAAACGCGCCCCGCAAACTCCTTCAGATGACAAAAGTGCTTCAAGCACCCAGGAAGCCTTGAACCTGTTACGGCAGTATTGGGCACAAATCTGGAATAGAGAGGTAGCCGTTCTGCCGGCTGCTCAACAGTGGCTGTTAAATTGTCCCAGTCCGGACAACCAAAACTTGACATGACACCATTCAACGCAAAGGAATTAAGAGAAGAAGCGCAAAAAATGCGAACTTCAGCTCCTGGTCTTGATGGATGGTCTGGAGCCGAATCGGCAGACTGGCCTATCAATACATGGTCCGCTTTCGGGTATTTTGCCAACCAATGTTTTGCCGCAGAACAATTGCCTGAAGCTTTTCAGGCCACAAGGCAAATATTCCTACTTAAAGAAGGTAGCCAACCAGACAGTACAGGTAGTTTTTCTTGCAATCAAACACGACCCATTTCTGTTCAATGCACACTGTGGAGAGTCTTGGCCTCCACTTTTGTACGCCGAAGTACCACTAAGGCGTGGATTGCTACATGGGCACCTCGCAATGCATTCGGAGCAATTGCAGGCCGTGGTGTCCGCCATGCTGTAGCCACACTTGACGCCGAATTTCGGAAATCCAACACCACTGTGCTCGTTAGCCTGGATTTCTGCAAATGTTTCGACTTCATACATCCGGACATGGCCATTGCCGCCCTGCAAACAGTAGGAGCTCCCCAGGAGCTCTTGTGCATGTGCTCGCAGCTGTGGAACTCCCAACAGAGGTGGCTTTGCTTTCATGACCAATGCCTGCCAGGACCCGTACAGGTCCACACATCTCTGCCACAAGGAGATGCTCTATCTCCTCTCTGCTTGATTGCAATTATGACCTTTCTCAGTAAAGCAGTCGAGCAGCAACTGAACAACATATCCCGCAACATCACCCAGGTTACCTACTTGGATGATCGAACAGTCATCGCTCCAGATCCACAAAGTGCATGTCAGTGTGTCGACGCATGGACTTCTTTGTTCCCAGGTGGGACTCCAAGAAAACCAGAGCAAACCTAAGGTATGCCCTGCAGCCAGTGTTTCCAAGGCAGCCCTGCAGGCCGCCGGATTTTCAGAACAGCAAATCGTAGATTCCACGCGAGTCCTAGGTGTAGACTTCATGCAAAATACCGCTACCACCAATAGCCTACATAGTCCGACTGGGATGGCCGCCGCCGGATGAACCATATATCAATCACAAGAACGTCTCATCGACATGGGGCACATCAGGGAAGTCTTGCAGCGGCAAGTCCGACCCCTTCTCACTACCAACATGAGCGTGATCCGCTGACTTCAGCGGATCGGGGCCGTGCCATCTACAGGTGGCCAGTCCTGCAAAATACATTGGGGCAGAATTTGTATTTGTGTCTGGGCAAAAGGCACGCTTTGCGCGTAAATAAATCAATATATGTATATATATATATATATTTTTTTTTTTCTATCTATATATATTTCTATTTATATATATATATAGATAAATATATACATGTAAATATAGTTAAATACATATATGTGTAAATGTATATACATACATATATTTTCAATTTATTTATTCTTATCTGGATATATTTTTAAACATATACATGTATTTTCAAATTCACATATTTTGAAAGATTTATATATATACATATTGAAATTTTTACGTTTATATTTGTATTTAAATTGATTTTCATATTTAAATTATATTTGGTTTTAGATTTATTTCTATTTGAACAAATCAAAAAATATATATGTATTGAAATATAGAAATATATTTGTAAATGTATTTAAATGAAATATATATATATATATATTAATATATATATATATATCTATAAAAATATATTTATATATATATACACATGTATCTATAGATCTGTTTTAAAAGAAAAAAATGTATATATCTATATCTATTTTGGAATATTTGCTTTTTTCAAAATTTTGATAAATAGAAATATCAGCAAATAGAAATATTTTCATATATGTACATGTTTGTATAAGTATGTGTCAGAAGCAAACCGCCAAAAATGGGTAGGTGAACATCCCAACAAACATTATTGCCCTTTTGGTCATACATGGGATGGTCGCCAGGAGTACAGAGTATTGGCCCAGAGCTATATTGTACACGTATACATGACGCTTGTGTATTTCTGGCCTACGCGTAACACCGGCCAGCAATGAAGCTTGGCGGGCGCGTGAAAGTCCCAAGAACCCCCATGGTATTTGCGTGTTCTGAATGGTGTAGCTTTGTCAGCCGCAGCCGTGCAGCCATGCCAGGCATGCGCCCGATATGTGTGCAAAAGTGGCTTAAGAAATGAATGCAAAAAAAACCATCGAGCCAAAATAAGTGGACAATCAAGAATAGAAAACCACATGAAAAAATTGTTTGTTTGTGTGTCTGTCTGCCTGCCTAACTGCCGGCCTGCCTGGATGTAAATATGTATGTGTGTATGTATGTATGTATGTATGTAAGTATGTATGTATTTATGTATGTATGTATGTATGTATGTATGTATGCATGTATGTAATGTAATGTGATGAAATTTAATGTAATGTAATGTAATGTTAAGTTACCTTATGTTACGTTATGGTTTGTTATGTTATGTTAAGTTGTGTTAGGTAATGAAATGTATGTAATGAAAGCAATGAATGCAATGTATGTAATGCATGTCCTGTATGTATGTATGTATGTATGTATGTATGCATGCATGCATGAATGAATGAATGAAAATGAAAATGGATATGAAGATGAAAATTTGAATGAAAATGAACATGAACATGAAAATGAAAATGAAACAAAATAAAATGAAATGAGCTGAACGAATGAATGAAAATGAAAATGAAAATGCAAATGAAAATGAAAATGAACATGAGATGAAAATGAAATTCAAAATCAAAATGAAAACACAAATTCAAATGAAGCGAGATGAAACGAAATGAAATGAAATGAAATGACATGAAACGAAATGAAATGACATGAAACGAAATGAAATGACATGAAACGAAATGAAATGAAATGGAATGAATGAAATGAAATGAAATGAAATGAAATGGAACGAATGAATGAATGAACGAATGAACGAATGAATGAATGAACGAATGAACGAACGAACGAACGAACGAATGAATGAATGAATGAGTGTGTTTATGTAAAAATGAATGTATGATTGTATGAATGTATGAATGTTTGAATGCATGAATGTTTGAATGTATGAACGTATGAATGTATGAATGTATGAATGCATGAATGTATGATTGTATGAACGTATGACTGTATTAATGTATGAATGTATGAATGACTGAATGAATGAATGAGTGAATGAATGAATGTATGAATGTGTGAATGTGCGTATGTGCGTAGTCTGCCTGTGTGTCTGTCTGTCTGTCTGTCTGTCTGTCTGTCTGTCTGTCTGTCTGTACGTATGTATGTATGTATGTATGTATGTATGCATGCATGTATGTATGTATGCATGTATGTAAGTATGTATGTATGTAAGTATGTATGTAAGTATGTATGTAAGTAAGTAAGTATGTATGTATGTATGTATGTATGTATGTATGTACGGCCTTACACAACATGGTTTTAAAGTGCGACATATGCATAATGCAGGGGTGCATTTTTGCATCAATGTAAAACATACAATGAACTTAACAAATGAGAAAATCACTTTATTTCCTGAGAGGACATTTGTAGAAGACTTTTTATGTTCCTGCAAACATGCCCGAGGCACTTGTATTATGTGCACTTGTAAAACGACGTGCGTAGCATGTGTCTGAAACACTTGTATAGATGCATGTATGTTGGCAGGTATGTATGGATTGTTTTAGTGCAAGTGTTTGATCTAATGCCATGTATGTATTGAAGGTTATACCAGACTTTTGTGGTATATGCAATGAACGAAATGACTCTGAACCATGCAACGAAACGTCATGCAATGCAATGCTGTGGGCAGTGTATGTATTGTATGCACGTCCGGACATGCACCGAATAGATGACGTGCATGCAATGTGTGTAAAATGCGAAATGTTGGCAGCATAGAGTGCCCTTGTCTGACAAAAAACATGCATGTGGGAGAGTTGATTTATTAGTGTGCATGTATGTATGCACTTATGTGGACATGTCATATCATGTGATGCCATGTTGTGGAGGTGAATGCAATGCAGTGGAACGGCTGCAAAGTAATTTAGCGCGATGTAATGTTGGTATGTCTGTTTGCACAAGTCACAGAGCTGTATTGTAATGTCATGACATAGAATATTATTTCAAAATATGTATGACACTATGCATGCATGGATGCATGCAAGGTGGTATTGAAGGTAATGTATGAGATGTAGTCAAAATCTTTAAAAAATGTACTGTCATCTATTTGCGGAGTGACACGGTGTAATTTGTGGGAATTTACTGTATGTACTGCACATGCGTGTATATTGATTGCTAAATAATTGTGGAAATATGGATTGCTAGCGTGTATATTGATGACTTCATGCTCGTGTAATTCATGTCTTAAATAGAGGAAATCCTTTTATCAGTTTGTAGAAATGTGAATCTATCATCTATCAAAAGAGTGGACGGGCTTTTATCGAAATAGTGATGGTTACCCTCTGGTGATCTAACATAGCAATGGAAAATCCACCAGTTATAGTTGATTTCCCAGGGTTTCCGTAGAAAAATGGTGATTTTCCATTGCTGTGTTAGATCACCGGAGTGTATATAGATACGCGATTACTGATGATGAATGATGGGGTGATGCTGAGTTCAGCGGTTGCCAGGTCACTGCGAAAGCCTCCGTGCTGTTCGCGACAACGGCATCCTTTGGCATGCTGGTGATGTCGATGCAAAACTTGGGCTTGGTGGGCATGATGACCGTTGAGTGGCCTTTGAGTCTCCAGGGAGTCTTCAGTGTTTGCCAATTCCTCCTGCTTGACATCGATTCTTACGGCTTTAGCTGTATTGCAGGCCCGATTTTGCCGCACATTTTCCCTCCGATTTTTTGCAGAGCGATGTTTGCTAAAGGAGTGGAGCAATGTTTGCCACGGTGTTGGTCTAATTTCTTACGCCTAATAAGGAATCCACCCCCGAACGAAGCCTGAGTTCAGTATCTACTGAATCTGTACATTCCAAGTGCGCCAGGGTGTTTGACACAAAGGGGGAATGGATTACAAGTGACATATTTAATCATATTTCGCTTTTGGCCCTTACAGACTGGTGCAATTCTTGGGGTGTTGGAATCCACTGATCGTGTGAGTGCCTGAAATGGTGGAGGCCAAACAGAATCTGTGCGCTACCTCTTCAGTGCCTTGATCTTCCCCATTGGAATTGCATGGCTGGCGCTGTGCTATGGTGTGTCGCGACTCCTCCCAACGAAGTACCGCTGGGAAGGACCCAAGGTGGTCAGCACCATGGGAGCATTTTGCCAGGTTGGATTCAGTACGATGAGTGCCACAGCTTTGGCCCCGATGATGTGCTACCAACATCCCAACGGCTTGCGAAGCATTCTGAAGTATCCTGGTGTCATTTGTGGCACCTCAGAACACACTACGATGCTCGTCACCGCTTGGCTTTTGCTCACCATCTTTGTGCTTGGCTTCGTGGCATTTTGCGGATATGCGGTCCTCAAGGTTCTATGTCTGCAAGCTTCTGGCTGTAGGGGCAAGTCAGCATCCATTTCTGCCAAGGAATAGCAAGCTATTTTCTGGCTCAACCCGGCCCAACCCGAAGAGATAAGTAGTGACACCCCCGCTGCATCTTTTTGGGGCACGCAAGTTCTGCTGCTTGGAAGCCCAGTTTCAGGGCTGGGATGCCCAGTCAACTGTTGTGGGTAGCGTTGACCAACTGTTTTGGTGTATGAACAACAGGCTACAGTGCAGATACCCGCACCCCGACAAACTGAAATCCTTCCCCAAGACATTCCTCGGTTGGCTGAGTCACAGCTGGGTAAGCACCTGGATGTTGAGCAGCTCTGCAGGTCCCTCGTTGGAGTGCGCTCCGAAAGGATCATTTTGTGGCATCCGTGCGCTTCCTGGTCTTCCGCTTTCGTCTGGATTCTTGGTGGTTCGGAGTGCCATTGCTGGTTCGAGGGCCTTTGATCAACCTGCCGGTGGTCTTGGCGACAGACTACCCGCCCATTCAGGTGGTCATCATTGCCATGATTTTGACAACTGTTATGGTACCTTGGCAGGTAGGAATCAGACTGGTTGCTGACCCTGTTCAAACTCTTAAGTTGAGTCCGGAAATGATGCATCCGCACGTTCTTGATGGATTTGCTATTGGAAGTCTCATCATTTTGGCAGGGTGGGGAGGACACACATGCATGTGTGGATACATGTGGATACCTTCAATGGATGGAATTCGAACTGTTAATTGAGCTGATTCTGGAGAGTAGAGTGACTCGACGAGTATGAATCTGAAAGTGTCAGAACGGCGAAGTTGATCGTGGTTGCGGCTTAACGATGGCTCATGCTGAGTGAGAATACAGTTTTGCCCGCAGAATTTCTGAGGACAAAAGCGCCAGTCATGGACAGTGGGGTGCAGTAAATGGACTCATAGATGTTCATGTTTGTTCCAACGAATCCGGTACAGGATGGTCTAGGGGATAAGGTCCGTAGCAGTCACCCGGTTTATCAAGGGATAACCCGATAATCTTCACTATGGGCCTGTTACTGGTTGGATAGCACAAGGGATATACCATCAATGGTGATCATGAACGGTCACATCGAACTGTGCGGAGTTCAAGGCGCATGAAGCACCAAGGTGATGCAGATGCTGGCCTGGCCATGGAAGGTGGGGTCCAGCAAGAGGGGAGGTCTAACTCTAAAGATTTGTGGCCAACCAAAACACCTCATGGACATCGTGTTTAGCTGGCTCACAGTTTCTGTTGGAGGCAGATTTTGTGAGGAATATGGCGATGAATCTGTATTTTTTTTCAAACACAAAGGTGACGTGGCCCTGAGTCAAGTGGCCCTAAGAGAATCAAGTTGACCTGGCATGAAACCAGTGATCAATGGACTTTTGCCGAGGACCCAAGTGCACGGCTTTTCCTTCAAATTACGTTTGTTTTTGTTCCGAAACTGGTTATGGGAAAACTCGCGCTGTGACCCATGATGTGGGACCATCGGCACATGGACCTAAATGCTGGTGCTTGAACCCAATACAGGTTGGTGCACTCGTAAAGCACTAGAGAACTTGGATTCTTTTTTGGGAAGAACATACTTTTGTACCTTTGAAACGTAAATGATAAGAACAGCTGCGCAACGACAGGGTTCTGGAGTTGGCACTTGACAATTCTACCGTACATAATTTTGCAGTGGCTATGGTACCTAGATGTTTGTCAATGTCGATTCGAAAGCCGTAGAGGAAAAAATACCCTTCTATTGTCATGCAGTGATGTGGCTTGCAAGGACAACGTAGGAAGTACCGTACTCGGAGGAAATTGAATCATTAACTTCGAGTTGCGAAGGTGTACCCAAACGAAGATAGGTGTGGCCACAACCTAACACGCAGGTGCCAATGTTGAACGCGACAGACTGCATTGTTTCGTTCTGCATCGTCTTGTTGGTCACCACTTCCACTTTGTACCTCAATGAGATTGAAGCTCATCTGCACCTTCTGCCCGAGAGTATGGCACCCTGTTTTTAATGAGAAGGGCTTGTTGCCAGGGCTGGATTTCAGCAATTTTGAGGTTGCTTGAGTGTTCTTTGTAACCTGGTGCTTGCGCACTGCATGTTGTATTGTAAAACAAGTGTAAAATACTTTTGCAAAAATTGGTTTTGGTATATAATGACAATTAGCAGTTTTTCAGCTTCTTGAGTACATGAAAGTCATGGACTCTTGCACAACATGTGTATTTGTAGTATGAACATTCTATATCTGGATGGATTGTATTGGGCTAACAATGTTATTAGTGGTTTCATGATGTGTTCAAGTAAGCTAGACAGGGTGAGAGTATTGCTATGTACCAGCCAGCTTCCCCTAGGCAGGTAGTATCATACATGATTGTTTGTAGTGTGACTGGTCCGTACTTTGTATGAGATGGGCTCCACTGGACTGAGGTACATATATACGATGGAACCTGGATCATACATGTGCTTATATTTACATCTATATATTATATTTAGATATATACATATCTATATGACAGTTGTTTGTCTCGATAAGGATTTTGGTTGCAGTTTTCAAAAATGCACTTGAATGTAAAGGTCATGCTAGTGTGCAGATGCCACTTGTTCCGTTTCGAAAGCGTCACCAATGTCAAAAGCCACCTGCTGATCAGAGGTGAACCAGTTACTGTATTCGGCATGGTCATGAGAATCAGTAAGTCAAACGTTATGCGAGGCCTGGTGCTTCTGAGATGGCCCTATGATTTCAGGCTCATGGCATATGATCGTTTGCAGCTCATGTTGCCCTTGTCAACCATGAGACACTATGTTTTTCCATCATGAAGAATCATCCACCATCATCAACCACTTTCAGCCATCATTTTGCATGCAAAGGAATCATTCGGGTGTAGTGTGGGGTGCTTTGCGACTCATTCTTCACAGCGCAGCGCCGAGGATGACAAACTAAAGGGCTTTGCTGCAGGACCGCACTGCAATGAACTGGGTGACAGGGGCTGTTTGCAAGGTTAGCAGTTCCTCGTTGTTGACGATGGCTGATACTATGTAATACCAAGCAACTCTAGTGTCTGATCATTGTCTCAATATTGATCCTGATCATTTGTCATCATAAATCATCACCATATGAACCTGCTGATACCATCATCAACCGTCTATAATCATCACTAACCATTATCAACCATCATTGAGCCTTGACAATTGTCGCTTTTTTGTCCACAGTGGCAGTGTTCTTGGTCTCAAGTCGTTGACCGACCCGCATGCGATTTCCAGGTGTATCCACTGCCATGCTGAGCGGCATTGGTGTTGCCGTTGGGATCATGGTCGTCATGACATCCAGCGCAATATTCTACCGCAGCGCCATGGGCGGCAAGAAGGACAGGGACGTGACGCTGTCCCGGAGCTCCGTTGAGTTTGAAACTGTGGCATGATGAGTAATTATTCCTGTAGTAACTGTACGGGCAAACGCCCGCGCCTCTGTCGTCAGCGTCTTGGAACGTCCAAAAACATTGGTCTTTGTGGGAGGAATACACATGTGTGACATTATGCGTATCTTGACGGCACGCGCAGGTCCTGGACCTATGTCTTGCTGGTATGGCTATGTATAGACATATTTCAGTAACCTTGTACTCATGACACATCTAGTTTTTTGGGGGTGGGACATTTGATCCTAAAACCATCAACCCTAAAACCATCATCTCTAAAGCCATCAACCCTAAAACCATCAACCCTAAAACCATCGACTCTAAAACCATCAACCCTAACACCATCAAGCCTAAAACCATCAAGCCTAAAAGCAGGAAAGTCCTCATCAGACATATAGTTTTTTCGGGGGTGGGACATTTGATCCCTCCAACCATCAACCCACAAACCATCAACCCTAAAACCATCAACCCTAACACCATCAAGCCTAAAAGCAGGAAAGTACTCATCAGACATATAGTTTTTCGGGGGTGGGACATTTGATCCCTCAAACCATCAACCCGCAAACCATCAACCCTAAAACCATCAACCCTAAAACCATCAACCCTAAAACCATCAACCCCAACACCATCAAACCTAAACCATCAAGCCTAAAACGCTCAACCCTAAAAACATGAACCCTTAAGTGAAGGACACTTCCAACATCCAGTGGTCAGCATAGGCTAACCCCCCTGTTCGCCCTGTGGGCGAACTGGGGGGGTTTGCGCGTAACTGTAGCATCAATTATTGTAAAAGAATGAAGGATAATTTAGCATAATGAGTATCAATTTTAAACAGTTAATCTGAATCATTAGTGTGGAAAAGGATTTGGCACAAGCTCGGCTTCTCCCATTCCCTTTGTAAGGCTACTTTTTATAAGGAAACAGCCATGGTTTTCGACGTTGCTCCTGCAAGTTACCTTGATTGTCTTCTTTCTCTGCAACGAGCACATTTCGCTCAATGCCCTGGTGTACTACAGCTCCTACTGGTCAGCCTCGAGGGGGGGGGCAATTCCTGATCTACTTCGTTCTCCTTTTGTTCTGGTACTACCAGGTCTCATTCTCCATCCACAATTTGCTCTACTAAGGTCGTTCACCTGGCTATTTGGTCTGCTCATTTGGCTACGGCATTCGCTCCGACATCTTGCTCAATTTCTGTGTGGGTTAGCCCTGGTCTACACTTGCTCCAGCTGGTTAGCCTGTGGGGAAAGACAGCTCCACACACTTAACTTTCTTTTTGCGACCTTGGACTTCCTCCTTCGGATTGAGCACGCTGTTAGTTTTTCTCTGCTGTGCGCTCATTCATTCCTATTCATATTCACCGGATGCCAGACAACTTGAAGCAGATGAGTCTGATTCTGAGAGCGATTATAAGGATACACCAGTTATATGGATGCACCATCAGCAAGAAGCTGATGCAAGACAACCGTCTCCACTTGGACATTTTCCTCCTTCCGCTACAAGCTCGAGCTGTCAGGGGCCATCCGGGAGACCACAGTTGCCTCATTCTCACTTTTTTGCTCCAAGTTGTATTTGCTTTCTTCAACTTACAACAAGTGGTCACGAATCCTGCCGTGCGTCACAGGGCATTTCTCATGGGAGTTCACCTTTGCCCAACAAGTGCTAGAAAGTAGCCCACAATTCTCACTAGTGGCAAGCCCCTCGTGTGATCAGCCACGGAAGAACGTGGGTTGCTGCTGTCATGCGGACGCCAACAAGGTTGGTACTGCATTGCGTTTCGGAAAATTTTGCGTGGAAAGCATTAGCAGTAGATCAATAGATGAGTATTGTTATCAGTTGGAATCTGTTATGAGTTGGAAACTGTAGCAGTTACCAATGATGTTGGAATCTGATAATATTGTTCGAGAATCCGAATTATTAGAAATTGTGGAAAACATTATCAGTAAACACATGTATATTCTATAATCGGCAGCATTTTTAATTCTTAACGCTGTTTATGAAACAATATCAGTTCCCAAAGTTAACTACTGTGAAGTGATCTCTTTTGTCGGTTCAGTTGCTAACAAAGGAAGCCAATACAACGGTAATCATTCCCCAAAATGACGTTATCCAGTCCTATTCTCTTTAGATTGAAGGAGGCCGGGTCCGCCCTTCAAACCAGGGTCAAGAGATTTTGCACGAATAACAGCATTGATATCCATCGTTAATAACCGTTGCTGAGGGTTGATGATTACTGATGGTCAGTGATGGCCAGTGATGCGATGGTGAGCCATTATTACTGGTGATGGATTGTTGCAGCACTGAGCCAACTGGTCATACAATTCGTTGATAACAAACTGGACACCAGTTGCGGATGTGTGCACAGAGCAACATGCAAATACGCACATACAGACTCTCGCGCGCACATACATAGACACGCATCACTTGAGGCTGGAACGCCCCCCTCATGTTGAAGTGCGTAGTATATACCATGTTTGAATGTGTTTAATTTTTCTACTCCCATGTTTGATGTTTCAAAACCAGCTGTCTAATGATTCAGTGGGAGTCAGCACCAAACTTCTACCACTGGGGTGGCATCTGGAAACAGGTCTGGTTTTTACATGTTGGGACCTGCCTGGTGTTGGCTTCGGGGCAGGAGCTCGCCTTCTTCAACTTGGGTCGAGTGCCAAACTCTGAGGAGCTGGCCAAGAAGGTGAAGGACAGGAACGGGTTTCCCTGTGGAACTTCTGTGCTTGAAAAACGGTTAGGGGACCATTTAGTTACAGTCACGGCGAGTAGGACAGAAGATTTACAGCCAGAACTTGCTGTGCTAGGATGTAAGCTGCTGCGAGTTTCCCTTTTGCTAGATTTCTGATCTTGCCGTTTCCATTGGGGGTGTCCATGTCCACATCCAAAAGCAATCATCATTGGGTAAAGCATCACTTTTGGAAGGTACATTCGTGCTGAAAGTATCTATTCACGAAAGGAAGCACACAGTCCAACATGAGAGCTTTCATAAACATTTTTAGAAGTCATGAAAGCACCAGCATGTTCCATGTGAATGAGTTTCTTGGGGCTAAGCAAATTGGAAGTGCCTTGGGAACCGAGACAAACACATCTCATGTCACATTCCGCGGATTGAGCTTCTTCAAGGTGTTCAATCGAACTACCGGATGAACTTTTTTCACAGACCACAGCATGTTTGCGTTTTGGTAACTGCCAAATCAAATGCCTGCTTGCAATGTATAGAGCGGTGCCTTTTGGGATCTTTCTGTTCCTGCCTCTGCAATCATACTACGGTATGGATTTATTGACCATAAATCATGTAGCTAGTCTAGTTAGATGTAGGTTCCCCCTGAACTTCGGGTACCACATTCCCTACATCCAACTTCCAGCCGATGTCCCCAGGATATGGCTGCAGAACTCGAGAAAACACCTGCCCAGGACTTATCGTCAAAGACCCTTGGCTGAAGTCCTGGTCTCCCGTTTGTGCCGATGCTGAAAACGCTAGCGGTGACCAGCAGCTGTCGAGCCATTCTAGGAGCTAGCCATCGTGTTGTGGAACATCCCCCTGTTCAATATAATGGTAACCCAGGATAAATAAACCCCTGGTTGATTAATAGGGGGTATCCCCTAAAAGCCTGGGAAAAAGCAGCGAGAACAGCCTGTCGATCTCCGCTCGCCGCTGCCCGTCCTTCCCGGTGTGAGGCTGGCGGCCTTGTCGGTCTTCGATTCCATGAAAATCACCACCTGCATCACCTTAATGGCCACCGAGGCGCCGGGGTTGGGACCTGCGTTTAGATCAGCCACGTGTTGTCTTCTCAGCTTTTTGAGAGGCAAACAATGCTTTTTCTATGTTATTTTTTTAAGTCTAGATATTTTCGTTTTGTTCTTGTTGGAGGTCTAAATGTTTCCTTTTTGTTTTTGTTGGGGGGTCTATTTGTTTTCTTCTTTTCTTCTCGTTGAGAGTCTAAATGTTTTCTTTTTTTTTTTTTCTGGAGAGTCTAGATGTTTTCTTTTATGTTAATTTTTTTGAAAGTCTAGCTTGTTTCTTCTCTTTTATTGTCTTTGTGGTCTAAATGTTTTCTTCTATGTTTTTTTTGGGTATGTTAGTGTGTTTTTGTGAGTTTGAGTGTTTTCTTCCAAGTTTTTTCTTTTTTGAGGGTTTAAATGTTTTCTTCTATTTCTGTTTTGTTTTGAGAGTCTAAATGTTTTCCTTTCATTTTTGTTGGGGGTCTGAACGTTTTCGTTTTTTTTTTTTTTTTAAGTCTAAATCTTTTCTTCTATGTTAGTTTTTTTTTGTCAATTTTTTTCTTCTATATCAGAGTGTTTTTGCGAGTTGAGTGTTTTCTTCCAGGTTTTCTTCTTTTTTGAAGGTTTAATGTTTTCTTCTATATTTGTTTTGTTTTGAGAGGCTAAATGCTTTCATCTATGTTATTTTTTAAATAGTCGAACGCGCTTTTCTTCTATGATAGTTTGGTTTGAGAGTCTGAATGATTTCTTATATTTTTAGTTTTCTTGAGAGTCTACGTGTTTTCTTCTATGTTAGTTCTTTTGAGAGTCTGAATGTTTTCTTCTATCTTTGTTTTTTGAGAGTCTAAACGTTTTCTTCTATTTGGACTTTGTATTTTGAGAGTGTACATGTTCTTTTTCTGGTACGTGTATTTGAGAAGCTGAAACGTTTTCTTCTATGCTAGTTTTTTGATTCTGAAAGTCTCCATGTTTTTTTCGATGTTATTTTTTTTGGAGAGTCTGAATGTTTTCGTTTATGTGCGTTTTTGTTTTTTGAGAGTCTGAATGTTTTCTTCTACCTTTATTATTTGAGAGTCTAAATTGTTTTTTCTTCAATCTTCGTTTTTTGACGGTGAGGGTCTGAAAGGTTCCAGTCAAGGGTTCCGTTGCAGATGCACGCTGAGGTTTCCTAAGGGTTCTAGTGCAGGTAGATGATGAGGTTCTGGAGGGTTCCCTTGAAGGGTTCAGGCGCAGATGCACTGAGGTTCCTGAGGGTTCCGAAGGGTTCTGGTGCAAATAGCAGATGAGGTTCTAGAGGCTTCGGGCGCAGATAGAAGACGAGGTTCCGGAGGGTTTGGGTTCAGAAACTTGGTGAGGTTCTGAAGGGTTTTTGTGGAGATGGCTGACGAGGTTCCGGAGCGTTCCGGTGAAGAAACCTTGTTGGGTTCCGGAAAATTCCGGTCCAGATAGCCGATGAGGTTCCGGAAAGTTCCGGCGCAAAGACTTTGTGACGCTACCTGGGGAGGTACAGAAAGTTCTGGTGCAGAGACTGTGTGACTTTCGGAGGGTTCTAGCGAAGATGCTTTGTGAAGTTCCAAAGGATTCCGGGTTTTCCCCGACAGCGAACCTCAAAACATTGTTTGCTATGTGGTCTTCAGCCAAGATTGGCTCCAGTGCGGCAGCTTCCCAGATTGGGTTCCGGCACGTTCGCAGCGTCCACTTCGGGTCCTACAGGGTTCCAACGCAGATCTGCGTCAGGTTCCAAAAGGTTCTGGCCCGGTTTCGGGTGCAGCATCCACGTCAGGTTCGGGCTCAGCATCCAAGTCTGGTTTGGCTCAATGAAAAAGATCTTTCAATTTGGTGCGGATGACAGGTGCTAGGCTAGGTGGAAGAACGGTTGCAGATGGTCATGTGCAATGTTGAGACAGGGGCAGTGTGCAAGCTGACCTTTTTCTGCAGGACGGGTATCCTCAACTGACCGCAACAGAATGATTTTAGCAAGTCAGGTCAACCATCAATCAATCCGAAAGGAGGTACATGATACATGGGCTTCACAGAGGCTCCACATACACACTGGCATGCTGTTGGGGATAGCGCTCGAGTTAATTTGGAAGCGTCTAGTAGCCACTACTGAATCAATCCTTCTTACAAAGCAATTTTGGGTCCCAACCAAGCGTCATCGTTGAAACGCGCTGCCCACTTTGAGGTGGCACCGCCTGCCGAAGACGGAAAATCCTTCAAGTTCAACAAGCGGCTCGCTGCAATGGTCCATCTCTTTCACCTCAGAAGGACTAAGCTATGTATAGAGCCCCTATTGAAACCAGTATTTCTAGGGTGATCTTAGGGGGATTGCTTCGGGTGCCAGTTGATTTGTGGCTTGAAACTACCTCATTTACAACGGTTCCAAGGCGAATCGCATCCGCATCCTTTGATCCCTCTCTGAAGAGGAAGCCGCAATCAAGGCAGGGAGCCAAACATCCGTGCTGTGGAAGCATGGGGCCCCGTGGTGTCTCTTCAGCCAGGAGTACCTCAAGGGATGATGCTCAGCCAGAAAGCAACGAGATCACCAATGCACCAGAGCCGTCTTGGGCTGAGTTGCTTCAGGGCTGAACAACCATGAGCCAAGGGACTACTGGTGGGGGTTCCTGAGATTATGTAGCCCATAATCGTATAATCCACTCGAGAGATGATCATTTTTGATAAACCCACTTGCTATGGTTGGGGGCACACCGATTTGAGAAAACAGACATCATTGCCAATGCTTATTACATAGATGGAAAGCAGGGGTATCACCCCTGTCAACATCCAGGCGTTATCATTGTACTAAAGGATTCTGAACAAATTTGGTGACCACCAGGCCCCTTCCTCACTTTGTGCGTGAGACCTGCTGCATTACGCAAATATGTAACAGACCGCATACCATGATGTGGGTGGTACCAAATGTCACCCCAAAGAAGATGCACATCCATCCAGAGCTGGTTATTTTCATGGTGTAGCCAGCGATCCGAATAGCAAGAAATTGTGATGCGTACTTTCCAGATTTTTCCTGAGTGTGGTTCATATCCACAATTTCCAAGTTAGCTATTGCGGATATGACCCCTCCTCTTCCTAGCGTTGCTATTGGGCTTGGGTTCAGCCATGGATTGCCTGTTTGCTACTGTAGAGTGGAGCGGCGGTGCTTTTGCAGCCCTGGGTGTCGATATGGGGTAATGAATGGGGGTCTGGGGGTGGAGGTGTGACGTTGCGTTTGGCTTCGCAAGTGCTCGGTTGGGGTTGACCGCGCCGTCCGCACTGCTGGTTGGGGGCATACCAGGTTCAAACACAAATGAAATCCGTGGGAAAAACCTCTGTTTTTTTTTTTTGCGTCTGTCACTTCTCTGCGAGCTGCCATGGGGGAAAGGGTACAAGAGGATCTTACAAGAGTGTCATACCAGGAGGGTCTCACCGGTGTGCGACTCCTCCGAGAGCTTGTCACAAGAGTTTCCAAAGAGTGTCGTGACTCAAAGACTGTCATAGCAACAGTGTCTCACAAGAGTGCTGCGCCAAGAGTGTCCCAAGTGTCTTGCAAGAGTGTTTCCACAATAGTGTTACTTATACCAAGATCCTCTTCCAAGAGTGTCAACCCCAAGTGTGTCGCTTTCGATGGTGTCTTGCAAGGGTGTAATAGCAAGGATGTCAAACCAAGACTGTCTTTCCGGTGTGGAGTGTCCCCTGATTGTGTCTCACAAGAGTGTCATGCCATGAGTATCTCACCAAGACCATTTCGCCAGAGTGTCATGCCAAGAGTGTCTTACGAGAGTTTCTCTGAAGAATGTATTATGAGAGTGTCTTACAGCAGTTTTGTTGAATGAGTGCCACAAGAGTGTCATACCAACAGTGCCAGTCCAAGAGTCTTGCAAGAGTGTTTTACAATGGTGTCATACCAAAAGTCGCTCTCCAGGAGTGCTACAAGAGTGTTTCTCCAAAAGTGTGTCTGTCTAAAGTGTATCTTACCACCGTGACTTGCAAGAGTAAACAAACCTCTGGGTATGCAGGTTCTTGTGCAACATTTTTCCCCAACAGCGGAAGCGAATGGGATCTGAACTGCCCAGATAAGCTTCGGAACTGTGTTCCGGTGCAGGTCCCATGTCCAGGTTCTGGAAGGTTCTGGGAAGTTGCGGTTCAGTTATGTTCCGTTGGAGTTGGCAGATCCAGGTTCCGGACGGCTCCTTCGGTGCAGGTTCCTAAAACCCGGTCTCAGAAAGTTCCAGGAGGTTGTGGTACAAGAAGATCTGTTAAGCTAGATGCCCCGGCTGTGAGAGATACCACCGGAGCTTGTTTTCTTGTTTTCCCGCTCTTTTGCAGCCTTGTGTAGGGAACCTGGTAAACGCAATGTATTTCTTGCTTACATTCGTTCTGGTTTCTTCTGAAAAATCCTGAAGCCAAGAAAGCGTATTGTCAATCTCTTCTGCAAACTTGCAAAGCAAGAGAGATGAACCCCGTTATGTAATTGAATGATAAAGCAGGAGAAGCCACGAGATGTGTTCCCCTTCAGTTGTTTGTTCACTGCATGGGATTTTTTTTGGGTCCCCCAAGAATGATAAAGGGCTGAAGTAGGATTTCTCGGAAGCATACCCCGAAGCACACTCGCCTGAAACATCCATGAATTTATTTGTTTCTTTTAAGCAATTCGTCCACTGTATCTGCTATCAACCCCCCCAGAATTCAAATACTGCTGGTTGCGAACCCCTGCGTCAAAAGTTTTATCTTCTTGCTGGAACGTGTACTGAGCACCGCACGCACACATAGACCTACACCCCTGTATTTGCCTATTTCTGATATACATGAAACATACCGGGCGCAGTTATTAAGATTGGACACGTGCACCCACACACTCCACCCTAGGCTTGTTTTGGGTCCCCTATTCGCCGGTCATTTTGGCACCGATCTGGCAACCATGTTGTGAAATTTTCTGTTGTTTTTGCAAAGAAATCTACCTTTCGAACCGAGTTGACAACTTGAAAGAAACCAGCCTTTTGGTAATTCGGACGTCGCGTCCCGTTTGTGTTGTGCTCAAGGTCATTTTCAGACAAATCAAAAAGGTGTCCCTCAAAGCAAGCTCTCCGGTAATCAGTTCCGGGCTTCCACTCAGGGTTGACCCATTGCAGGTTGATTTTTGCAGGTCCTGATCGCAAAAGGTATCATTTCGCTATTGAGATCTTGCTGGTTTGCACATGCGCTGTTACGCTGGAGCACCCTCAGTTTTCATTTGACCAGCTTTTGGATCAATGTCATGCGGCATGCATGCTCCCTAGTTTGGATGACACAACGCCCTTAGGCCAGACGCCACTGCCGAGAAGAAGAACGACGATGAAGACGTACGATCGACATGGATCTGATATCAGTTTGCCAGAACGGGTGACTTTATAACTCGATCTGAACATATCTGAACTTTCCTCGCATCCAAACGAAAGTAAAGTTGGATGGTGAGAGATGTTTGCTCCTGGCAGGGGCCAAATCTTCCAAGCAGGGAGGGTACTCCGAACAGGAGCCAGCCCTGCCACTTTGCTCCAGGATCTTTTCATCTGGGCCTTTTCATCTTGGCCTTTGAACTCTTTAACTCAAGCCTTGCACCTCGGTAGGGGATTTGTTTCTTGCCTGAGCTGCAAAGGCGTGCTTTCTTTATCCTCTTGGCAACCCATGAGGATCATTGTGAATACTCGAGAATCCCGGCGGGACTTTCTGCAGGACACTTTGCGAAGAGGGTCCAAAAAACCAGCCACACCTTTCGAGATTCTCATCAACCAACTTAATCAAGTATAATCAATGATCCCTACCATTCCTAAAAATCCACTTGTTGTCAATGATCACTTGTTGTCAATGATCCCTACCGTTCATAATGATCCACTTATTGTCAATGATCCCTACCATTCATAAAGATCCACTTGTTGTCAATGATCCCTACCGTTCATAATGATCCACTTATTGTCAATGATCCCTACCATTCATGAAATTCCACTTATTGGCAATGATCCCTACCGTTCCGGTGCAGTTGGCAGACCAAGGTTCCGGAAGGTTCCGGGAAGTTCGGGAGCACTTCGCAGGTTGAGGTTCCAGAAGGTTTGGGAGGCTGTTCGCAGTTCTAGGTCGATTTTCTGGAAGGTTCCAAGAGGTTTCTGGAGGTTCAAAGTTGGCAGAAAGGTTCCAGAAGGTCGCAGGAACCGGAGCTTGGCTCCACGGGGCGGTACAAGAAGATCCGTCTTCTGCTGGGGATGTCATCGAAGCTTACTTCTTACTTTTTCACTTAGGAATCGAAAGTGACAACACAAAGTCATTCCTAACACTGGGACCGCAGTTCCAAGATTACACCGCCGTAGACCCCAAACAGTTTGAAGTTATTAATTCGTATACGTTTTGGACAATTACACCAGCATAGACCCCAGATAGCGGGCGCATTGCGCGCAAGGATTTCCAGGGTGTGTACCGTAAACCTGTGTTTTGAATTGCATGGTTGGCTAACAATAATATTTTCATAACTTAGGTTGTATATTTCTATCCCGCCCTACCCCTCCTGTAATCTGAAATGTTTTTGAGTCCAGCAGTTGAACAACTCAGCACAGAAAGGAAACCTTTGCACATGGCCAACAGTTCAACAAGGGAGACAAAGGGGAGACAAAGGGAGACAAAGGGAGGCAAGCATGAGCAGCAGCAGAGCAGCGGCAAACAAAGCGCCGATCCAGAGCCACAAGGGAGACAAAGGGGCAACAAAGGCCCTACCGTAGAGAAGTAAGAACCCCTTATAGCTTGTCATCTATCTGGGGAACAAAAGGGAGACAAAGGGGAGACAAAGGGGAGACAAAGCCCTGGAATCTTGGAAAGGTACAAGTCTAGAACCGACTTGGAACTCTGGAACCCTGGAATCTTGGAACTGTGGAGCCGTGGGATGCCATGGAACCTTCCGGAAGCCGGCTGGACCTTTCAACCTTGGAAATCTCGTCGCAACGATACCACTTTGAGCTCCTGGAATCACCACGCAGAGTACCTTAAAGCATTGGAGCCCACGTTAAAGCTGTGGAACTTTGCGACCATGAAATGCCCTGGAACCTTGTAACTTGCAAACTTGCAGCCTTCCAACCGAACCAGGGACCCTTCGCAACCCAACCTTCCAACCCTGGAACCATGTGACATTCAATCTTGGATCTGCGCAACTCTGCGACTGTGGAAATTTGCAAAAGCGTAATCCTGGAAGCTCGTAACCCGTGTACCCTTTTGCACCAGGCAATCCTTGGAACGCTGCATGCAACCTAGGGAATCCGGAAGCGTGGAAGACTAGAATCTAGAACCCTGAAACCTTGTTAGAATTCAACCCTGGAACCTTGCAACTTGCACATGCGGAACGGTGCGAAAAAAATGCGTGGTGAATCCCTTGCAGCTTCTGTGTTAGATGCTTCCCCACAACAAACATCCAAAATATATGCTTGCAGGGGATGGCCATGCAACAGATAAAGCAGAGATAAGCAGAGTATAGTGAACATTACATATCACGTAGTATAGATATGTAGAGATATTTATCTCTGCTTTATCTCTACATTACATACCATGTAGTTGGACCGATGGCGAATCAATGGTGCCGTGCCATGATTGGCAAAGATGTGGTTCTCGCCGGCAATGTTTGCTCAGAGCTTTCACAGCGAAGATCACCCCACTAGCCGACTTCTTCGACCCTGGAGCACAAGGATTTGCTCACTTCCTACCAGTCACACACACACACACACACCCATCTTTGAACTTTCTTTGGACGGACTGCCTTCTGCACTTTTCCATAAGGCAGACCTTTGACTTCCAACTTCCTTCGACATGTCATTGGACATAATTGATTTCGGAACACATGATATGTTATATGCATGTTTGATCATG
Source organism: Symbiodinium kawagutii (assembly GCA_009767595.1). NCBI lineage: Eukaryota > Dinophyceae > Suessiales > Symbiodiniaceae > Symbiodinium > Symbiodinium kawagutii. Next base: position 179,877 of record VSDK01012725.1, on the reverse strand, counting down.
ACTACCCATGTTTTTCAGTGAGCACTGTTCGCCCAGGAAAGACTTGGGTGAGGACAAACCTAATTTAAGTGGTTTATTGAAACTTGGTGACAGTTGAAAAAACACAAATGACGGTATTACACGGTGGAAAAGGACCATAAAGTATATGGTATTTATCGAAGGATGTTTGGATGTCCAAACGTCCGACATATTGAAAGTTGCTGCAGTCTGTGGGTTAGTCAGATCAGAGAGATAGTTACAGGGATGTGCAAAATCTGCAGGTAGAAAATGCGCGAAATGCTCTTTTTTTTTTCAAGGTTTTGTGGCCTGAGACATGTCAGAAAGTAGGGTCGCTAAAAGGGCGGCTCGGGACATGGATCTGGAATAATTACACCTCGCCTATGCAAAACGCACATTTGGAAGTTAAAATCGTAAAAAACTGACATGGTCGCGAGCATTTTGGAAGATGCGATGTTGAAAAAATGCACCTAGTCTAGGCCAAACGCATACATGAACATCCCACGCAAATGCAAACGAACGTTAACATGCCCCACCCCACCCCACCCCACCCCACCCCACTCCATTGTCCACACAGAGACCACCATGTAGAACCTGAAAACGTGCACGAACGCACGGCCTCCATTAGGCGCCGCCACCTAAAACATGAGTCGATTCCAAATTCCCAACGAGCGGCGGTTTGAAGGTCACAAGGGGAAAGGCATTGCATGGTATTACAACACTTGTGGGGCCCGTGCTGGGTGTGGATAATGATAGATGCTTGCACCTACGCTACCCAACATCAGTATGCAGTGGGAGATATGATTTTAGACCACTATTAACCATTTTTTGTACTAAACCAACCATTTTTGTGGGTTCCGTATTTTGAGAAACCATCGTAAAGAGCGGGAGATATAGTTTTAAACCACTATCAATTTTTTTGGCGGAGAAAGGAGTCAGATCGGGAGTGCCCACGTGATGGGACTGCCAGGCCAAAACCAAACGTTATCAACCATCATTAGCTGGCTGTTGGTCGGGAGGGAGCGAGGGCGACAGGGTCTTTAAAGGGAGACCGAGGGCAGGAGCGGCCCCCAGGAGGGTTCTGACCAAATGCTTGTCAGTCATCACCAACCATGGCCCAATGCAGATATGTTTACTCTTACCATCAGGTTGGTCGATCGACTCGATCTCTAATCATCATCAATGGTTACCCGTCAATAATTTCTAACGGAAACCATGAGGTTCCAGAGGGTTCTGGTGCAGATAGCTGTTGAGGTTTCAGAGTTCCGGTGTAGATAGCCGATGAGGTTTCGGAGGGTTGCGGTGCAGATGCTCAATGAAGCTCCGGAGGGTTCCGGTGCGGATAGCTGATGAGGTTCCGGAGGGTTCGGGTGTAAATACCTGGCGCGATGCAGAAACCTGGTGAGGTTCTGAAGGATTCCGGTGCAGGGACTTTGTCACTTTCGGAGGGTTCTACTGCAGATGCTTTGTGAAATTCCAAAGGGTTCCGATTTTTTCCGAGAGCAAAGCATTGTTCGCTATGGAGTCTTCAGCCCAGATTGGTCCGGGGCAGCTTCCAGACTGGCTTCCCGCATGTTTGCAGCATCCACCTTGGGTGCCACGGAACCGGTGGCAGGTTCTGCTTCAGCATCGGTCGGGTTTCCGCTGTTTCCGCTTCCAGGTGTCCGCCAGGCTTGGGTGCATCGACTTCTCGGGGCTTCGGGTGCTGCATCCAGTCTGGTGAAGGTTCGGGTGCAGCGTTGATCCGATTGGGCTCAATGATGGTGCGACGTTTCAGCTTGGTGGTGCTTCAAGACGGGTCGCAGATGGGTCATGTGTCGTGTGCAATTTCATGTGCGATGTTGAGACAGGGGCAGTGTGGAAAACCACTTCCTTTTCGGCCGGATGGCTATCCTCAACCAGAAAAGCATCATTTTAGCAGGTCAGGTTTACCATCGATAAGGCCGAAAGGAGGTACATGGGACACCAGCTCCGCATACAAAGTGTCGTGCAGTTGGGGATCGCACTTGAGTTTATTACAGGAATAGTTAAATAAACAAAGCCAAGAAGTTGTTGGTTATTGATGGTGATTCTACGCTTTTATTGAGCATTTTCTTCAAATATCAGGCAAACACCTTGCATCCAACCACCCATTGAATCTCACGGACCGGTCTGCAGCCGTTTGGGCAACAGCCGCTTTGGTGCGAGTTTGTGACTGAGACAGCCCGAGATTTGTGCGCTCAGCGCTCGCATCAAAAACAGCACAGCATGACCTTCGCAAGCCTTGTGATCAGAGCCTTGACTCTTGTTGTGATTGGGTCAGTGCCAATGTCTGTGCATACAAAACTATGGGTCAATGTTGACCATCAATTCTATGGAGGACAATAGCTGAAAATCATGGGAAATACAATGTTTAATAACAATGCACCAGAGGTACAGGGTGCCAAGAGCCAACGGGATCGATCCGGCTGCTAACCAGAGTTTATGAGCGTGAGTCGTTCACACCCTCATTTGGTTACTATGTTGTTGTTCCAGGTGTCACCCCAACACACCCAAGTAGTTAAGACCCAACGGTTGACAATAGTGACTAATCAACCATGATGATTGCTGCTAGTTGGGTCTGACCGGCAGGTTTTTGGATGTTTTTGTCCTGTAGTATGCCCTTCTTGTTGCCGAGCGTATGGCAATGTCAGAAGACCGAAAGAACAACTTGCTTCAGTGATTAACTATATTTAAACCAACACTGGTAGTTCTTCACTGAAGCGTATCGCAGTGTCAGAAATCTTCATTGGTCAACAGTAGTTATATCTACCAACACTGGTAGTTCTCCTACTTAGCTGACCTGGCAAAGGCTTACCTTGGCAGCTGAGGTGTGCTGGTACCATTTGCCTGGGGATCGTGCCTTCCAGATGCGATTGCCCCTGAAGCACGGCAGGACCTCGTGACTCGACGGGTGGATTGCGCAGTTGGACGTTACTTGTTCAATGGCTACGGGTCAAGCATTTAAGCAGCATTGGGGATAAGTTCACCAACCATTTTATAGGGAAAACAGTGGTTAATGAAAGGGGAACCAGGGGTAGAGGGTTTTGACCCACAGCCAAATGGTAAATCACCGCTTGGTGGTTTGATCTACATGCTAATTATTAAGAAATGTTTGGTGGACAAGTGTATTTTTCATAGGGCCATAGGGGTTGAAAGCACCAGTGAATTATTGGTTTGTTCCATGAATCCAGCATTCCGATTCCTGAATGTCAATGACCATCATTAGTCACGATTGAGCATTATTGACCGCTGTTCCTGGCTGTTAATCATTGAATGGTGGCTATGGGTCAGTTCACCCGAGACGTCCCCCTAATTCCCCTATCATTCACCATGGTTTTCCCCTTTATTCGTAGGTCATTATCCCCATGGTTGCTGGTGAACTGCTTGACAGCCTGGTAAGTCCTCGCTGTGACCTGTTCCTCGTCCAGGTGAACCCCAACGGCGAGACCTATCCTGTTGGCCTTTACAGCTGCGGCTGGGCAGCCTCACGGGCATCGCACGTGTTGGCAGCAACCCTCATTAAGGTGCCGTCGCTGTCGGTTGGTCTTCCGTCGTTGGGATTTTTGTTGATGAAATATGAAGGTTCACTTGGCGGTTGTATCCAGTGGAGTGGCTGTAGGGGTTGCTTAGTCAGCTGTTGTCCTGCCTTGGTACTGCAGGAGGTCTTGGGATACAACACCCAGATCAATGAGGAGCTGGGCAGTGGAACAGTTGCCGGGTATTACGGGATCACAGGTTGCAGAACGCCCAACAATGCCGCGGATCGTGGATGTATGCAAGGAGTCACTCGGGAGCACTTGGGCAAGGCTTCAGCCTCTGCAGAGTGTTCATGCTTTGGAAACTTCAGCAGAAGCCTCCGGGAGGGACCCTCCGCGATGCTCTTGCGGATGTTACATTTTCATATGTACATACTTGTGTATATACATACGTATGCATAAGATGTGTATATCATATAAACAGAGAAAAAACTATATATATATTTATCTCTATGTCTTACTTTCTTTCTCTTTTTCTTTCTCTTTCTCTTTCTGTTTCTCTTTCTGTTTCTCTTTCTGTTTCTCTTTCTGTTTCTCTTTCTGTTTCTCTTTCTTTCTCTTTCTGTTTCTCTTTCTTTCTCTTTCTCTTTCTCTCTTTCTCTCTTTCTCTCTGTCTCTTTGTCTCTTTCTCTTTCTCACTTTCTCTTTCTCTCTTTCTCTTTCTCTCTTTCTCTTCCTCTCTTTCTCTTCCTCTCTTTCTCTTCCTCTCTTTCTCTTTCTCTTTCTCTTTCTCTTTCTCCTTCTCTTTCTCCTTCTCCTTCTCCTTCTCTTTCTCTTTCTCTTTCTGTTTCTCTTTCTCCTTCTCTTTCTCCTTCTCTTTCTCCTTCTCTTTCTCTTTCTCTCTCTCTCTCTCTTTCTTTCTTTCTTTCTTTCTTTCTTTCTTTCTTTCTTTCTTTCTTTCTTTCTTTCTTTCTTTCTTTCTTTCTTTCTTTCTTTCTTTCTTTCTTTCTTTCTTTCTTTCTTTCTTTCTTTCTTTCTTTCTTTCTTTCTTTCTTTCTTTCTTTCTTTCTTTCTTTCTTTCTTTCTTTCTTTCTTTCTTTCTTTCTTTCTTTCTTTCTTTCTTTCTTTCTTTCTTTCTTTCTTTCTTTCTTTCTTTTTTTTCGTCTTTTTCTCCTTCAAGTTGCTGCCACCGAGTTGGTATGTTCTTATTAGGTGTGTGCAAGTAAACCTCTATGCAGCAGGTTCTGAAAACAGTAATTTTGTACTCGTCTTTGTTAAAGCCAAAAACTGCAGGTGCACTTTTGAAATCCATTGTTTGGGGAATCAGCCATTGTGATGTATCGTGTTGTATGTACCCTATACTGTATGCGACTATATCGACTAATGGTGGTTTACTGAGTTGGGTGCACCGCATCTCTTGTTTGCTCGGCGAAAGTCTTGCTGAATTGGTCGAGTTGATTCTTAAAACTTGTAAGCTTCTAATCAAAGACCAGTCAATGAATTCCCAAAGACTTGCATTTGAAGCCGCAAATTCCTGAAATTCTCAGCTACGAGATCCTTCTCGCATGGTGTTGGCCCAGTAGTCTCTGCCTTTGCGACCTTCCCTTAGTCCTCTCCGAGGTGAGCTACTACCATGTGCACATGGAGGCTTGGGATGGATATCGATCTGATATGGCATACATCCGGAAGACCTACGCATCCATGGCGCCAATCAACAAGGGCAGTATGGGGTACAAGGGTGTCACAACGATGTACATTCCTGCGTCAGTTCAGGCACAAGCATACTCCACAGCAGGTAAGGCTTTGGAATTCTTCCGCGCTTGGAATGCTTCCTGGAACCGGCCCTCGGACTACTTCAACACCATTTCATCCGTGGACCAGAAGAACTTGATGCCCTGTAGCAAGCCAGCGTTGTCCGATGATGCTGCGATGCAACGCCACATAAAACATACCGGTGATGCAGATGGGGTTGTCATCGACACTGACGCAACTTGGCTAATTTATTTGGACCTGCAGCAGGAACCATGTGAAAAAAGTGTGGCCATGCGGTTTAGTTGGTGGGCCATCAGAAAATTGACAGAACTGTGTCACATGAACGACCCTTACCAACTGGTAGTTGTTCGAGAACGTCTAAAGCCGCCTTCAACTGGCTTGTCATAGCACTGTGCTCAGAATGTCTTCTAGTTGCTGGCACAGGGCAAACACTTTGGACGATGCGATGATGGCTTTTGGTGGTTGGCCCCAAGTTGCAGATCCAATTCGTCTCAATGCGTTCCCATGCTGACAGGAGGCGTGAGGGTTTGTCGTGATCGTTCTCGTTCTCGTGGTAGTAGAAGTAGTAGCCGTCATGGTGGTGGTGGTTGTGGTGTTGTACTAGTAATGTAGCGGTGTTGGTGTAGTAGCAGTAGCAGTGGCAGTCGCAGTGGCAGTAGTTGCAGGGACATAGCCAGCAGGGGCTGTCGTTGAACAGGTCAGTTGTTTCGCAGTGGTCGTTGTTGTTGCTCTTGCTGCTGCTGCTGCTGCTGCTGCTGCTTGTTCTTCTTCTTGTTGTTGTTGTTGTTGTTGTTGTTGTTGTTGTTGTTGTTGTTGTGGTTGTGAAGGCTCTCGTTGTCGATGTCGTCGTCGTGGCGGTAGTAGCAACAGAAGTAGCCGTAGGAGTGGTAAACGTATACAGCAGTAGTATGGTATATTATGTAATAATAGTAGTAGTAGTAGTAGCAGTAGCAGTAGCAGTAGCAGTAGCAGTAGCAGTAGCAGTAGCAGTAGCAGTAGCAGTAGCAGTAGCAGTAGCAGTAGCAGTAGCAGTAGCAGTAGCAGTAGCAGTAGCAGTAGCAGTAGCAGTAGCAGTAGCAGTAGCAGTAGCAGTAGCAGTAGCAGTAGCAGTAGTAGTAGTAGTAGTAGTAGTAGTAGTAGTAGTAGTAGTAGCAGGAGTAGTAGTAGTAGTAGTAGTAGTTGTTGTTG
>VSDK01012725.1:167864-173344 GCA_009767595.1 Symbiodinium kawagutii | reverse complement strand
GTAGTGGTAGTGGTAGTGGTAGTGGTAGTGGTAGTAGTGGTAGTAGTAGTAGGAGGAGTAGTAGTAGTAGCACTAGCAAGGGTAGCTAGAGCAAAGGATAGCAAAAGCAAGGGAAGTTCAAGGAAATAGAGTCAAAGCAAAGGATGGCTACAGCGAAGAAAGTTAAAACACAGGAAAATTACAACAAAATAACTCAAAACAAAGGAACTTCAAGCAAAGGAATTTAAATCAAAGGATAGTTAATTCAAAGGATGGCTACTACAATGGATAGCGACAGCCAAGGAAGTTAAAACACAGGATGGCTAAAGCAAAGGAAGGTCAAGCAAAGAAAAGCTAAAGCAAAGGTGGGGACAACTCATGGTATTCAAGAGAAAGATACAAAAAACAAAGGCACGAGGAATCAGAAGTTTCTCTTTGAAGCTGTCAACTTCCAGTTTTGGAGGAAGTCTTGCACCAAAGCTCAAGATGTTTCCTATGACTGGATTTGAAAGTAATTAATGGTTGGGGAACAGAAAAATCAATTAATAGACACATTTTGGTAGTCGTTGAATGGAGTCGCAGGCAATGGTTGGGGACTCGAAGAGTTCATGCAGAAGTACACGGCCTTCAACATGCCCGGTGCCATTGCTACTGCAGCGGACTGGGGAAACTACACAAGCCTTCCCTTGACCGGTGACATTGCAATGTATTGGTGGACTCCTGATCCGAGTTTCCTGGCCGTGGCACCGCTCCCTGTGGTCTTCCCTTCTCTCAGCACGCGTCTGCGTGAAGAGGGCATCCTTTTGGGAATCGACGCGGGTGCTGAAATTGAGACCCTCGTCAGTTCGGATCTGGCCATTCTGAGTCCCCTGGTGGAGCGCTTTGCAGACAACATAGACATTACCTTGTCGCAAATGACTGAGATGCTGATGGACCACGTGAACAACCCAACAGATACATGGGAGGAGGTCACTTGTAGGTGGATCAAGGGAAACGAGGCGACATGGCGCAAATGGATTCCTGACGAAAGTGAATGCTACCCTGGCTTTGGTCTCTATGACTCCGTGCTCAAAGAGTTCACCGATGTGCGAATCAATGCGACCAACAAGGTCGTGTGCGAGGCACCGTTGGCCATACATTTTTTGGCACCCTTGGAAAGCTGTTAGCACAGGGCAGCAAGTGGTGGCACCTTATTGGTTAATAACTGGTTCTTAATACTGATTCGTAGCTAGCAGTAACCGGTTGTCAATGATAAGCAGCTTCGCAACTGTTGATTCTGATCTTGTGCCCGACTTAAGCAGGCTACTGCCATGCTAGGTCCATGAAAATTTGGCATCAGTGACAGATATGGCAGCAGCTACTTGACACAAATCTCAATCATCAAGCATCGGGTTCATTAGATATTGGGATAGCGTTCGGAAGAAAGTGGCGTTATGAACACAACTGTTGGCAGCAACAGTGCATTCTCATGACAGGCCTGTCCACCTGGAACCTTTTCGCAACTGCTGGAAGATGGGAAGGACGGGAACGGTGTGACCTACATTTGCTTACCATGCGAACCAGGAACAAGCCAAGCCTCTGGTGCGCAGATGAGCTGCAAGCCATGCAAGTCAGGCGCGCGTCACCAGCAAGACAACAAGACTCTGTACTTGTCCTGTGTTGGAGTCGTATGACTTATTTTGGATACTGCAGATTTCCAACGGTGTTGTGGAATTGGCGATTCAAGAATATTCAAGAAGGATAGAAATGGAAACTTCAGAAGCAACCAGCTAGAAGTTCACTAGCAATCATGACATGAAGTTGGTGGACATGAGCATGTTGCTTGAAGTCATGACATTTTTCGGCTTCCCTGACCCGCACTTCCCATGCCTTGCCCCTTGAATGCGCTGTGCATTTCAGCACTGCCGCGGCGCCAGGGGAGTACCAGGCCCAAAATCGAAGCACGGAATGCAACCGCTGCGCATTGAACTTTTACCAGGAGACCGAAGCCCCGTGCCGATTGCATTTGTATAGTAATAGTGGTCAGCCAATAGTGATCAATAAGTGATCAATAGTGTATATTGATATATAACTTTCAATAGTGGTTTGTCAGTGGTCAGCCAATAGTGATCAATAATGATGGTTAATAGTGCCTAGTAAGTCTAAGCTTTCATGCTGACTGTCCATAGTGGTTAATGATATTTAGTTGAGAGTTCATCGTGGTCAATAGGGGCTCATAATGATGGTCCGTAATGGTCAATGATGGTCGATGGGTTGTTTATAGTAGTTGGTAAGGTAAATTATGATGGCTCATGATAGTTCATTGCGGTTAATAATGGTCGATTCATGATTAACAGTGGACAACACGGGTTCATACTGATGGTTCAAAGTGGCCAATACGGCTGAAGAAGGACTGTTCATAGCAGTTTATGATGGTTGGTTGATGGCTATTCATGGTCAATAAAGATTATTCATGGTTTATTGATGAATAAGCTTACATAAAGGTTATCCATGGCTGTTAAACCATTCAGATACAGGTTGGTTATAACCTTTATACACCATGATATACTTTTGCTATTCTTGGTTGGTAGCTGTGATGGTTGGTCACAGCGCTGGCGTACCTGGCTGGATCTGGCCCATCCGATCAGTTGATCGATCCTCCGTCTCGAGAGAATGTTCTACCAATTTTTATCTGGCTATGGGTCAATATTAACCATCAAGATTAAGCAACAATAATGGGGAAAACAATGGTTAATGATGGGAACCAGGGGTACAGGATTTTGACCCACAGCCATCTATCTACAACTGGATGTTTCTCAAGCCAGTGGGGACGCCCAAACTGGACGGTTTATTAATCAAAATGATCAAAAAGGGATGATTTCGGGTTCCCGTGATTTTAAGAAACCATCCTGTATTCATCTATCTATGTATGTATCTATGTATCTATGTATCTATGTATCTATGCATCTATGCATCTATGCATCTATGTATCTATGTATCTATTGATCTATCTAATGTATGTATCTAATGTATGTATCTAATGTACTAATGTATGTATGTATGTATGTATGTATGTATGTATGTATGTATGTATGTATGTATGTATGTATGTATGTATGTATGTATGTATCTATCTATCTATCTATCTATGTATGTATCTATGTATGTATCTATGTATGTATCTATGTATCTATCTATCGATCGATCTATCTATCTATCGATCGATCTATCTATCTATCTATCTATCTATCTATCTATCTATTTGTCCGTCTATCTATCTATCTATCTATTTGTCTGTCTGTCTGTCTGTCTATCTATTATCAATCTCCGTCTCTCTCTTGATCTCCCCCTCTTTCTCTATCTTCCTCTCTCTCTCGCTTTCTATCCATTTGCATGTATATTTTTCTTTGCAGCTGTGGCCATTATTCGGTATTGATTAACCTTCATTAACCATTGTCAACCCCTATAGAGTTACTTGCTATGGTTACATCACTGTATAGCCACCATGAAGAGCCCCATCATTATTTCCATCGGGGCTGCACTGCAGCACCTTTGCTTTTTTAAGCGAGGACGAAGAAGGCCAATTGGCATGTAAAGCATGTCCTGCTGGCACCAACACCCTGGGTTTCGGTACTTTGGCGGCACAACCAGGAGCACAAATTGGTGGTTGATGTGGGAGTACATCACAAAATCATTTAACAATGATGAATCATGGGGAAACTGATGGTTTGTCACCGTGGTAATGGTGAGTGTCAGTGATGGTAACTGATTGTTGGCGGTCCAGTGTGGCTGTTGACGATTGATCATTTTGAAGTTTCTGGAAACCATGGCTACCCGGGGCACTCTAAAAAGGACAAGCTTCTTGGGTGGCACGGGGTGCCAGATCACTCGGCCCTTCAGGGATTGTAACATGGAAGTCATGGCGATTGATATTCAAAGGGTAGGATATTGATTAATAATAATGCTTCATGATTGCGAATGAAACAGTTCCAGTTCGGGTGGATAGGTTTTTTTGGTAAGCCTAACAGCCGTGATATCAACTGATGCTTGCCAACGGGTCACCAGAGTTGATTCATGAGTATTGGTCGCTATACATATAAACACGCACATGTATATATATATATAGAATATATATTTATTTTCATTTACACATACAAAATAGTCATGAATATTATATGTATATGCTATAGTTACCATAGAAACTATTACTATACTATTTATTCATCATATGTATATATGGTATCTTGTCTAAAATGCTTATCAACAGTTTTAATTGACGTGGCCATTACGGATCTGGCTTTGATACATGTTAGTATTCGTTTAGATAAAATGCGCAGAGGCAAGGGCATGACGCATTTGAACATGGATTTACCAAAACCAAAACAAATTCATGGTTGAACAAGTAAATTTTCGGTTCCAGCAGTTAAAAGTTTGAGTTCCAGCAACCAAAAGACATTCATGTTAGTGACCCTGTCAGGTTTTGAGCACACAGAAGAAAAAAACATAGAATTTGCAACATGTGAAGAACCTAAGCCTCGCCTTTACCTTGAAAGGCGGAGTCCTGTTATTTACAGCGAATTGAGTTTGAACGACCGTTTCTGGGAGTTTGAATTCAGACAAGACCCCAATATGTAAAAATGTACATGGTAAATAATTGATGGTTGTAACCTACCGGGTAGGTTTTTCGGCGGCATTGACTTGGACGCTCACCCTGTCAGCAATGATCATGCTGTTGGATTGCTTGCCATACGAGCGACCGTTACGAATCACAAATCGAAATGACCTGCTTCCACCCTTATCAGCTTTTGGACCATTGTTTTCTGCAACGCCGGATAAAGGATTAAGCTGCTTAAGCATTGATGCGTTTCACCATGAACTGACCTAGATGCTCAAACCCTGATGCAAATCGTCACAATCATTGATGCAAAATCGTGAAAAACAAGTGTGTTGAGCTGTATCATCACCCATCGTGATGGCTCGTGATGGTAACCTGATGCCAAGCATGGCGAAATCCGAAGAACCACCAGCACCATGGGATCCGATCTCGGGATCTCGGGACCCCATCGGGACCCCAAGGCTCGATTGCACCTGCGGACTGCGGTTGCGCCGAAGGGTACATTGACATGGACTCCACAGGCGCGTTTGCGCCTGTGCTGTGGCTGTTGTCTCCCCCTGATCTCGTTGAAGATACAGGTTCACCATTCCTTGGTGATGAACCAATGATGATAGATATGAATAGACAATCATTTGATCAATATACTGAGTTAGCTTATCTAATCATGATCAGGCTTCACTATCCATTCTGGCGAATGATTCAACATATTTTCGATGGTATTTGTTGATGTAGTGGTTTCTCAAGTCATAGGGGACCCCCCAGTTATCATCCAGCTTGTTAATCATTAGTAATAAACCAACCACAGCTTTTGGGTACCCCAGTCACTAGCTTGAGAAACGCTGAGAAACAGCTCATGGTCACCTTTCATGGTTGCGGGCTGGACCGCCTCCAGGGTGGCTGAACAAAA
>VSDK01012725.1:105364-162864 GCA_009767595.1 Symbiodinium kawagutii | reverse complement strand
CTTCAGATGCAAAGACGAAAGATCTTGCAAGGGTGGCAAGCCCGGTTCATGTGGCGGTGGGCTCATTGGCACTCCATGCGCAGAATGCGCTGAAGGACGGTTCCCGGGGGTCGATCATTGCTGCAATCCAAGGCCGTCCCCTCTAGTGAAGCGAAACTGTTTCTATTGGCACTGACAACCACCACCTGAATGTCAGACAACTATGGTAAGACAGTCAAAAATAGGGCCAATATAGTTAGAAAGATGCCTTTTTTGACTAACTTACGGCTTGAGGATATCAATCTGTAGCTTTGAGAAGTTCACAACGCCTCTTGGCTTCGTGCTGGCCATGGCATCAAGGGAATAGCGCTTCAGTTTGTGGAAGGGCACAATTCCCAGAAGCCAGCCACAACTCGCTACTGTTGACCCATGGTTTTGCCGAAGTTATCAAGATGAACAAATTATTACCCAAGTGAAATGTGCTGCTTTGATCATGGACCACTAGGAATGTTGCAGAGCTGCCGCAGGTTCAACGTTCACAGGAAGTGAGTGTGAAGTGTGTGGTGGATGGCGTGAGTTCCTATGGGAAACTCGGCCAAACAAGGACTTTGAAGCACGGAGAGAAACACCCTGGCACCGCACAGGGCCATTCGCAAATGTCATAGGTCCCTGGAGGGTTGCAGCAACGTAACGCAGTGTGTTGCTTCCCAGTCGAACGATTTCATTTCACGTCGGTTTGTCGCCACACATATCTGTTGGGATCGACCAGTTGAACGATTTCATCACGAAAGCTAGCGTTAGCTAGCTGAAGTTGCTCTTGCTTTAGCCAAGGAACTGGCAGGGCAGGACCTCCGAAAGTCACAAATGATTGAATAATTCAATAATTGCCCCCCTTGCTAGACTCAATCCCTCCCAGGGTAGTTTTTGTTGCATTACGGCTTTCTTCAACAAAAATGAATGCATGCATATTGTTGTTTGTTCTTCCAGTCAGGTCAGTTGCCGTGCCAGTTTTCGTCACCTACCCCTGGCCTCAAGTTTCACGCTGGGTTGTGGCCACACATATCCGTTGGGGTGAAATTCCCCAGGGTTTCCGAGGTCGTGGCAGTCTGCTGCATTTTTGGCTTCTTGATCTTGGCATACTACATGACTACCTCGAAGGTGCCCGATGAGGGGTAGCGCCATGAGGGGCAGAGTGTGCCCGATGTTGTTTAGAATCTGTTCGTCTCATATTTGCCATAGCTGTTTACGAACAAAAACCTAAGCTTAGCACGCAGGGGCACTATGTAGACATCAGCCGCTAGTAGAAACTCCAGTTATGAAAATAGCTCCCACAGGCTTGCCACAAGCCAACTGAGAATCCAGCTACTAAGTAACCACAACAGATTCGGATGGGGGAACTTTTCATGGCTCTCATGGGTAGCAGCGCCTGATCCCAGACTGACAATGTGAGATCGCAACTTGAAGAGAACTTGATCTACCATCAAAATCAAGGATACTCAGTGATCAGTGTTGTCGATCTGCTGTATCTGCCATCATTTGCAAAGTGACAATCTCCATCAGGTCACAGCGAAAGCATCCGTGCTGTTTGCAACCACTGCGTCCTTTGGGATGCTGGTGATGTCAATGCAAAACCTGGGCCTGGTTGGCATGATGACAGTGGAGTGGCCGGTAAGCCTCCAAGGGCTCTTCAGCGTTTGTCAATTCCTTCTGCTTGAGATCGATTCCTATGGCTTCAGCTGCATTGCAGGCCGCAGAAACTCCAAGTTTGATTCTCAAGCACCTAGCAGTAGTGTCCAGCAACGCGACTGCTGTCCCAATCCCTACGTTGCTACAAGTTACAGTTACTTCCTTTCAGTAGTACATCCACCCTTGACATTAGAGTTGTATAGAGTTGTTACCATGCTGCAATCCATCCTTTCCACAGGGATCTTGCACAGCTTGCAGCAGATTGCAGTTCAGCAATGCTTTCGTTACCCTACCCAGGCCAGTCCGAACCTGTGCGATACCTCATGAGTGCCTTGATTTTCCCCATCGGCGTTGCGTGGCTGGCGCTGGGCTATGGTGTGTCGCAACTCTTCCCAAAGAAGTACCGCTGGGAAGGACCCAAGGTGGTCAGCACCATGGGAGCATTTTGCCAGGTTGGATTCAGTACCATGAGCGCCACAGCTTTGGCCCCGATGATGTGCTACAAACATCCCAACGGCTTGCGAAGCATTCTGAAGTATCCTGGTGTCATTTGTGGCACCTCAGAACACACCTCCATGCTCGTCACCGCTTGGCTTTTGCTCATCATCTTTGTGCTTGGCTTCGTGGCACTATGCTCGTATGCTGTCATCATGGATTTTTGGCGGCTTTATGGGCTGGGTGGATGGGATGTTTCTGAAAACCCTGTGATGGTCTCTGACGAGTCCCTTTTTGGTGGCCTACCAGATAAACTAATGTAAAATAAATGTCGGCCTGGGCCCCTGCAAGTTTACAACAAAGTTGTTCTGTAAGAAAGCTAGGTTGGGGCGATTTCCACCAGTTCAAGGGGGTTATAACCCAACTTATGACTGCTGAGGGCCACCCTAATTGGTATACCGGAAATATACATGTTCTCCACGACGCAGCCGCAGCTGTAGGTACCTCGTTGGAGTGCACGTCGCAAAGACCACTTTGTTGGATCTGTGCGCTTCCTGGTTTGAACGGAAGTTATGTACTTTACGGGTCCAAGCCCCCAAAAGGTTGTTTCAACACCAAGCTTGGCGAAACTTGGTTGATCACCCTGCCGTCGCTCTCCGAACTTTCATTCCCCCCCATATGTTTCATAGTGCTTTCGATTGGAAAACCCTCACTCATGAAACTAAAATGGGTGGAACTGAAGATGTGTTGGAAGGATTCGTCAAGATTGATCAGGAGGCCCTCCATCAAGTTCTCCAGAAATCTGGCACCAAGGGTCTTTTCTTGCAGCAGATTCGCAAAGAAAACCCCAACCCCTTACGAGTTGGGTGGATTCCTCGTGTCACTGATGAAACTGATGTCCAATACATGGCAAGATCTTTCCAAATCAGCCAAAGCAAACAGGTGCCCCTGCAATTTCGAGTGGGAGGTGGTTCTTGCATAGGGCTGGTCGGTGTCTCTGAGAATAGACCGACTATTTGGCAAGTGCAGAATGTCCCAGGGCGCTGGACAGCGCCGGATTTGACTCGGTGCCTAGAGGGTGCTGGGTTTACAGAAGTGACTGTCCTGCGAAGGCGCGGTCGGAATCAACCCTGGCTTGTTGTTTGCAAGGTCACTGAAGCTTGCCAAGGTGCCTCAGTTTTTGGGGTTGAGACCAATGGTACATGTTTAACCCTGTCCAAACCACCTCCTCGGAAGTCCATCACCAGTCAGAAGAGTGTTGCTGTTGGAACTTGGTTGCAACATCGGACAGAAGTCCGAGCCCCTGAGCCTGAGGTCGGCGCTGCCCCGACGAATCTCCCTGCTCAGGATGGACGCATCAATAAACGATTGAAGCCTGAAACCCCGGCCCCCTTTGTCCTTCTTGATTGCGGGGGAGCGGGTAATTGTGGATGGAATTGCCTCAGTGTCGCGCTTGGCCTCAGGAAAGGTCAAACGTTGGAATCCCTTAAACAGGACGTAGCATGCATCACGCGCACTCTGAGGGCAGATGTGTGCAGTCACATCACACGCCACCCGGCTGATTATAAGCCAAGCTGGAGTCTGGACCCTAGCGAAACCGAAGAAACTGCTGGGGGCGCCGTCCCCAGTTCCTTCGAAGAATGGACTGCCACCTTGCTTCGAGATGGTCAGTGGCTCAGCGGTATGTCTCTCGAGGCTGCAGCAAAAAGATGCGGGGTACGCATTGTCATATTAGAAGAAAAAGATGGTGAACTTCGTGAACCCCTAGTTTGTGGTTCAGGTAAAAAGAGAGAAGATCCCATAATTCTTTACCTCAAAGATCAGCATTTTCAATTGGTCGTCAAACGTGAGGGCTATGATTTACCCAAAGATTGGCTCACGGCTAAAGCCAATGGAACACCCCTTCCTTGCCAGCTGAAAGGAGCTGGTAGATGGTGGGCCGCCCGAACCCCCTCGTTGAGGAGCCAGTCGCACACCACTGTGCGAAACCCCCGTTCACAGGCTTCTTTGAGCAAATCCGGAACGAGCGCTGTTCCGGAAGTCCCAAGTGGTAGTGCTCGATGTTTTTGGGATCCTCACACCCCCCAAAGAAGTGCTGCCTCAAACCCAGAACGCTCTGATTTGTCTTTTAGTGTTGGCCATCCTACCAACTAAGCAAGCAATGGACAGGCCTTCGTTCAACTAAGTCCCCCCCACTCACATTATATTTTGTCATATCATTCTCATTCATTTTTTTCATCCATTAAAAATTTATATTTTTCAAAAATTAAAAATTTATATTTTAGAAAATTTTTAAAAATTATTTTTCAAAAAAATATTTTTACAAAATTTAAAAAAAATATTTTTACAAAATTTTTAAAAATTTATTTTTCAAAAAAATATTTTAAAAATTTCATTTTCAAAAAATTCCAAAATTCAATATTCAAAAAAAATCATAAGTCTCAAAATTAAGTTATAATTGTAAGACTTATGGAATTACTTTTTTTTCTGTTCAATATTTTTATTCATATTATACTAAGTTAATATTTCTTTAAGTGTTTTTTCTTGAAGTTAAATTTATACTTTTAACAATTCGTGTCTTAAATATCCTCTATCTCTGCCTTCTAAATAATAATATTTTTGCTTCAATTTTTCTTCAATCTTTTTCACTGTAAATATTTCTTTTAACCAGTAAGAACTTTGTTGCTTTTCTGTTATTCCTTTTTTCCTTGCTAATTTAACTTCATCTCCAATTTCTATATCGGGATAGGTTCTATTTCTAACTGCTTTGGTTGAGATATTTAACTTTACTTTGAATTCATTTTTTTTCTTCCTTGCTTCGTTTGGTGTCATATTTATCGTTGAGTGTTTCATCTTATTATTATACGTGAGCAAAATTTCAAAAATATAGTCAGTCCAATCAATATGTTTTTTTCCTTTCTTCTCATCGGCTTCTACTCTTTTATACAGTTGAAGTTTGAATGTTTTGATTGCAACTTCTGCAAATGGTGCATGACCTCTTGTAATGTAGTGATGTATGCCTTCATCTTCGAAATATTTTTGTAAGTAGCTTGTAGAAAAACTTGTCTCGTCGTCGGTGTATATGAATTCCGGAACTTTACCCATTTTTTTAATGCCTTCAATAATTCCACTTGCTACATCTTCACCATCTTTTGAAGGAAGGGGAATAACTACCATATACTTACTAAAAATATCTATCATAAGTAAAGCAGTTGTATATTTTTGTTTCTCTAAATCTTTGATGAAAAATAAGTCAACTTGATATTGATAATAAGCATGTGGTGGAACAAATGAATTTTGACCTCTTGGACGGCGTTTCTCTTCAATGTTTTTTCGGAAGAATTCGTTTACATCATTCATAGTAATTGATTTATCTTTTTCCCTTGCATCTTTTAAAGTAGTTGCTTTACTCCCGTAACCGGCTCTATCAAAATAAATATCATTGATTATTTTTTGTTTATTACTCATATGCTATAATATAGAATAATATTTATTTTCAAAAAAATCTTTGAAAATAAATATTGAGACACTAATGAGCAGAAGAATTACAGTAGCAACACCATCCTTCGCAGTTATTCACTTGATGCGATATTTCATTATCTACCCTTTGCAATGTAAAATTTGAAGACAGTTTCCCTTGCTTCATTTCAATGTTAAATTGCACTCCGCAATTTGAACAACATCCCTTAAACAATTTCAAGCAAAATTCTTCATCAGCATATTCATTTTCATCTATGTCTCTTCCAGCTTTTTTGTCTTGCGTTTTGTATCCATTAACTTTGTTCTTAAAGTATCCCATCAATAAACCTTCAAACATATCATTATCACCCTTTGAATTTTTGTAAAAATATACTTTATCAAAATCTCTTGCTCTCGTGATACTTGTCCAAACCCATTCTCTACTTGCCAGAACGTGTTTGGGTGCAATAGCACCTCTGATGACCCTAGCCTGTTTCTTAGTGAATACGCTGAGGTCCTGCCGTCAGCCACGCCTGAACAAGCGTGGAAACCCCTCGAGGCTTCAGAGCTTAGGAAGATGGCGGCCACCATGCTTCACAAAGCAGAAGGCCCGGACGGGATTAGTGCTCAAGCTCTGCTTTCACAGCCGCCGGAAGCTTGGCATCGTTTCTCTGAACTTCTTAGTAGGTTTGAGCAGTTGGGTTCTTGGCCAGAAGCCATTCACCATTGGAGGGTCTGCTTCTTGCCCAAAAGCAATTCTGCTAGTATTGACAAATTCCGCCCTATCAGTGTTGGAAGCATAATCTATCGGCTTTGGGCTAAATGCCGGGTCAAGCAGTTTGGATCCCTAATTGAAGCTCATCTAGGTTCTCTGCAGTCCAGTCGCGCGTGCGATTGTGAAGTTATGCACTTAGCTTTGCGCGCTGAGTACCCCAGCGCCTCCTTTGGCTTTGGCCTAGCTCTGGACTTTGCTAAGGCTTTTGATTCTGTCAACGCTTCCCTCGGGCTTGCGCTTCTGCAGCGGGTTGGTGTCCCCCAAAAGGTTCTTACTTTATTGGGTGATCAATGGTTAAACCAAAAGAAATGGTTAAGCCTGGGGGGGGTTATTCATCACCAGTGCATGTCCGGAGTCACTTCTCTCCCACAGGGGGACCCTTGGTCTCCGTTGACCATGAGCTTGGTTCTGTCATGTCCCACCAAACGTTGTGAAACTCGTTTTCCTCAGATCGGTTGCGCGGTCTACCTGGATGACCGAACTTTAGTTAGCGATGACTTGGCCTCCCTTCGGGCTGCGTATGAGGACTGGGAGGCACTCAGTAGGGTCACCCGTTTGAGGACAAATTCCGAGAAAACACAGCTGTGGCCGCGCAATGCTCAGGCGGCCAGTGTCTTGGAAAATGCAGAAGTTCCTTTTCGAGTTGTCAGACAAGCTGAGGTCCTAGGATTTGTGCTTGGGGACCGACCTCATGAGCACCCAAAGTGGGAGGATCGGGCAGCTAAGGAAGCTGCTTTGGCGAACAAGATAGCTTTATTGCCAAGTCCTCAACATCTTAAACAGCAAGTTGCCAATTCACTTCTGGTTGGAAGTGCTGCTTGGGGGAAGGATTTGGAGCAAGAGGGCTTGAACCAAGCTCAAGAAAGCCATTTGCGGAACTTCCGTAAAGCGGTTTTTGGCCATAGCGGTAGTCGGGAAGACAGACTTCGGGGGTGCCCAAATGACAGAGCGTCTCCTCTTCTTCAGCAGTTGTTGATCCTTGGTCACATGTCTGATCTGCGGTTTGTCATTACCACTCGTTTATTGAACACCATTAGCAGATGGCTGGTTTTTCGGAGGTTTTCTCAAGCTCGGTTGGACGTGATTAAACCTTATGTAAGCAGTCTTCTACGCGCTGCTTCTGAACAGTTGCGTGTATGGGGTCTCCAGGCCAGTGGTTGGGGTGTTTGGAGGGACGACCAGAATCATGAATTTAGGTTCTCCATGTCTAAAGTCAGCCGGGATGCTGCGATGCATTTCATCCGTCATGGTTGGAGGAAATCCAAGATTCGAAGTTGGTTAGCTACCAAGCGTAATGATGCCGATGCTGCTCGAAGTGTTGGACTCGGTGAAGCTATCACTAATGAGCTGATTGACAAACTTCGTGCTCTCTTCAAAAGGGCGGAAGGACCTCATGAACGTGCTATCATTCTTGGATCCATGCGCACTTCCGCCACGGTGTTTTGGGGCGCCACCCATCCGGAAGACTCTGGGTGCCCTGATTGTTTGAATGCTTCATGCCACCCTACCCTCTATCATGTGCTTTGGGAGTGCCCTGCTTATGCTCATTTGCGTAGGTTACCTCCCCCTCCTTGTGCTTTAGGCCAGCGTCTTGGTTGGAGCCCATCCATTTCTAGAGCTGATTCTCAACGATTGATTTCGCAAATGGCTGCCATCCGTGAAGCTGAGGTCATCAACCGCATGTCACGGGAACGTGCCGCATCTAGTGTCCTTGCTGAGGATACCACTGAGGATCTCTGAGCCTGGTCTGAGCTCAGGGTACCGACCTGAGGTGATTACTGGTGGCGCTGGCAGCTGCGCTTTAGCTTGGCAGCGGCTGGCGCTTTGCAGCGGGCCTTGGCAGCTTGCAGCCGCAGCGGCGCGCCCTTTGCAGTGCAGCTGCTGCTCTGAGTTGTGCTGTCTATACAGGCACTTCAGTTCTTCGTTTCACTGCTGTCGCTGTTAGTAGGGCAAGTAGTTTGCTTCAAAAAAAATGCAAAGCCCTTGGGTACCGGCCTCAAAAAAAAAAGGAGAAGAAAGTGGTATGGGCTTCAAAAAGGCCGAAAAAAGAAATTGCTAAAAGCCTTGTCCCGGCCTGAGAAATTGAAGGCGGCCGAAAGAAGAAAGTCAAAAGGAACCAGAATTCGTTTTGGTGCATGCAATTGTTTAAAGCTCGGATGGCTCGGCTCTGAGCTCTAGCCTTCTTCGAGGGACTTTGTGTGTCTAACGCCAAGAAGTTCAGTCTCCTTTCCTGAAAAAGCTGTGTGTCTAACCGGCCATAATGCTTGGCCCCCCGGGGGGCTCCGTTTTTGCGTCGCCGCCGAAGCCATGGCAGCGACTCACCTTTGCCGTTAACCCAGAGACAGGTTACGGCATTCCAATGACGCGCGTTTCCGTCTGGATTCATGGTGGTTCGGAGTGCCATTGCTGGTGCGAGGGCCTTTGATCAACTTGCCGGTGGTCTTGGCGACTGACTACCCGCCCATCCAGGTGGTCGTCATTGCCATGATTCTGACGACTGTTATGGTACCTCGCAAGAGCAGGGAGGAGACGTATTTGGGGCAGGCGTTTCATGGTTGAGTCTATCCCGTCAATTCGATACCCGAAAGTTTAGAAGCACATCCTGATCACAAGTCATGCTGAAAGCAAATGAGCTTCAGATGATTCTTAATGTCATTCCACATCTCACAACGTCGATGGCATGCGGGTGTCACTTGATTGCATGAAAACAAAAAACATGTTTGAAGATCCATGTACTGCAACTGTTCAAGTTAAATGCTTCTTCTAAGCCTACGCCTTCCTTCAACATCAAGGGCTATCTGAATGTACACATATGAGACTTTCAGGGAAAAGGCTGGAGCTGATGATGGGACTAAGCTGGCCAAAGCATCAAGAGAGGTGAAAAGAGACCGACTGAAAATCGGAAGAAGAGTGGCCAAGCCAAGTAGGATGTTGCCTAAAGATCCCCAGAACCCAGCGAAGAAACATGAGACAAAGGGCATGGTCAAATGACAAGACCTTTGCGCATCCAAAATTCGACGTCGTTGGCAGAGGGGAGAGATGGACATTGAACTGAGCAGGTCGGCAAATTTGACTCCTGGTACAGAGTGGTATTCTTGGCTGAAGGGTTGGTTGCTAAATCATCCACGCTATTGAATTCACCAGCTCTTTGAATTTAATGGTTGCGATCCACATCATTTCAACCACCACCAGTGTAACTACAATCCCATTATTAATCACTATAAAAAACACCAGCTGATCATCCTTAAAACACGATTATCTGGAAGCACCTAGTTAGATCATAGAATCTGGAAGCTTCACTTCATCATAAACTGTTACATTATCATTCACTAGGATGGTACTTCATCATGGAATCACCTAGTTAGATTGTTGGTTGGGAGGGAGCTACTGAGCCAGGGGTATCCATAGAACCCAAAGCGGAGTGAAGTCCAGCCCCAGGGCTAGGTTTCACGCCGAGAGACGTTGCTGCGCAGGAGCTATCAGGAGTGGTGAAACCGGATGGTAGATAAACTGTTGATGATGTAGCATCAAGTTCAGCAGGTCGATCTCCCTCCTTGGACAGGCGTCATTCCAAGCACTGCACTCACTGCTTGATGGCAAGTTCAACTTAGGTTGCCATCAGCTATTAAGCATCAAGTTTATGCCATGAAAATATGGCATGAACGTACTTGCTTATCAAGCACTTATCACATTTTTGATTGTGATTGGCAGTGCAGTTTTTGATGCATAGCAGTAGTAACCACAGATTTCTTCATGGCAAGAGCATCAATATCTGCTTGGAATTGCCATCAAAACTTTGATTTGCTCTCATCCAAGAGTTCGGGAACTTGAAGTTGCTAGTTAAGTATAGCTCAGTATATTGTTAACCATTCGATTTACCTGATCTATTCCCAGCACCTTTGCCGATCACGGCCTTAGGTGATGCAGATGCTCTCTTGGCCTTGGAAGGTCGCGGGGGTCGAGCCAGGTTGAAGCTGCGACATCGTCATGGAAATGATGAATAAATTCATAGGAATACCATGGAATACTTCTTGAGTAGATAAGTACATGGGCGTTTCTCAAAACAGGGGTACCCCCCAATCATCCATTAGTAATCATTTATAGTAATGAACCCAGCTTTTTTTGGGTACCCCCATTTTGAGAAACCACCACATAAATAAGTATTCCGATGAATAAGTGAAAATATTTGAGATAAATGAGTAGATAGTTGATGATCATGGAATACTCATAGATATTTTTAAGCAGTTACACAAACATATTTCAATACTTTTTAAGCAATGGGTGCACCACAAAAGTCAGGCACAGCCAGGCCCGGTTGGCACATGGAGAGCGAAGGGGCAAAAGCTCAATCTTAAGCTGACTGATCGGGTGTCTCTGTGCACATTTGAACGTGATGGTTAGTGGTTAACAACATTGAATCAATATTGCTTACTACATGTTAGCAGTTTATGGTTAACAATGGTTGAAGGTATTTGACGTACTTGCAACGCGAGTGCAGCAGTTTATCGTCGTTTGCTACAGTGGCTTTGAACAGCGATTCTTTTTTTCTTATCGTATTATAACGAACCACTATTGACCACAACATTGACCATAGTATCTACCATAGTACTGACCTTAGTTTTTGAAGATCTGATTCAAATGTATGAACGGAACCAGCAGACTCTTTTGGCAACAGCGTGACGCAGTGAGTTCTCCGAATCATCGAAGGAAGATCATGGTCGAACCTTTGCCAGGTGCCAATGTTGAACTTGACGGACTGCATCATCGCTTTTTGCATCGTTTTGTTGGTCACCACGTCCTCTCTTTACCTCAGCCCAACGGAATCTCGGAAAGCGAGGCTGTCCACTGGTGTGCCGTGTCAATCCGTTTGTCTTGCACAGCTGTGGAATCACCAGCTCGCTCAGCTCGTCAATATTTGCACAGAGCTTTGATGGAAAGATCAAACTCACCATAATAACCAGGTATCATTAACCAGCTATAATCATTGGGCATTTTTCAATTCCATGCATCCATAGTAGCCCATAGTCATACTTATTGTATGTTATTGTTAAATCATTGGTAAGATCATATGACCAAGTATGATATTGTCGTCATTGACCATGATCATGGCTATTGATCATCAATGGTAAGAACAAGAATTATAATCATAATTTATTGGTTAATGATCATAAAGGCTATCAATATTGAGCAGCAATGATGACAGGCATTATCAGTCGGGGAAGCTAAAGGGCATGGCATGACTACCAAATAGGTTGTTGGTGCTTATACCATTTTAACATTTTCATCAATGAGGAGGAAAGGCTTCACAATCAGTTGGCTTCGATCGAGTGGGTTTGATCATAGCCACCATTAATCCAATTAACCATCATCACTGTATGCTATCAATTCGGTTTGATCACCTGCAATTTGTATTTTTCCTGTTTCGGTTGTGAAACGAGTCCAACTTTAAGGATATTCAGGTTGATGTTCTCAGAAAAGGGGACCCCCAAAGCATCCAATATCAACCAATTAGATCAATAGTTAGGCCATTGATTTGTGGGGTCCCCTATTTTGAGAACCCCCCCACCCAGCCATGGCTGTTGGTTCGGCTGACCCAGCCTGCCATGTCCCGTGCCAATCTGCCAGTTTCGGGGGCCGCTAAGGATGTTGAGGGTGATGCAATGCAGGCCTTTGCGTCAGGTGCGCCACAGTTATGATGAAGTTCATGGTGATGATTGTTGGTTGACATTAGTCAATATTTGTACGTGTATGTATAGTGAACATTAGATTTTTTTAACCACCCAAGTGGTTCACTAGGTCACTGAATAAATAGATAGGTAAATGAATGAATAGACAAATAGATAGATAGATAGATAGATAGATAGATAGATAGATAGATAGATAGATAAATAGATACATAGATAAATAGATACATACGAATGAATGCATCAATACATAGATAAGTATATATGTATATATATATATATGAATACTGACACACACATACATACGTAAATGTGAGCATCTGACCAACTGGTGTATGAAAGGACATTGAACAGCACGATCATTTCTTTTCCATCCGAAAAGAGAGCAGGTCCGACCCAAAAGCGAGTCCCAAAATGGCTGTGGGTCAATTCGCCCTTAGTCCCCCTGGTTCCCCCATCATTAACCAGGCTGCTTTCCCTATTATTGGTGAGGTCATCCCCCATGAAATTGGTTGGTGAACTGCTTGACCCAGTCCCTTTCCATAGAGTTGCTATATATTCCCTATATTTGTGAGGTATCATCCCCTATTATTAACCAGCTAAACCAGCTACAATTGGTTGGTTAAAGCCTTGACCCGGCTCGCCATATATAGCTGGTATATCCCCCACTAAGAAATGTTAATGGTTTATATGGCTGGTACGACCGTTAGCCAAATGATCATGGGATCATGGCAATCGTTGATCCTTCCATACTGGTGATCAAGCCAGGGACCAGGCACCAAGCCGAATGGATGGATGAACATCCCAACATTGCACTATGGAGCCATGTCTGCCATGTCTGTGGGAACCAGGCTAGCAGGGGCCGACAGACACAATATTTATATATACATATATACGTATATAAATATTTAGATGTATATATTTTTATACATATATATATATATCTATATGTGTATATGTATATATATAAATAAATAAATATACATATATATATATATATATCTATTTATGTAGACATATGTACAAATGTATATACAAGATAGATAGATATATGTATATATTGATGCATACATTTAAAATGTATGAATATATGTATATACATTTATATACATATATCTATACAAATACTTTGGAAGCATGTTGCTCACCGGCATCGGGTCCGAAGCAAGTCCAGTTTGGTCACATTGAGGACCCAGACAGATTCTCTTTTGCATCGTGCCCTTCGGATGTCGTGTGCCCAATCGAGGTTTATGCTATAAGCTTTCTTTCGATTTGTTGATTCTGGCAGATGTGATTCTCAATTCTTAGTGAACCATCCAGTCCTATGCAGAACATGCTTCAGCACCAAGAAGGACTTCCCCCATTCCCAAATCCATGTTTTTTTCCAAGACTTGGTCAGACATGACGGGAGTACGTTGGTATCATCCACTGTAGTCAAGCATGTTCAAGCCTGAGCCAGTAGGTCCGATCCGTTTTAGTCATCGAGCTCACAGTCAGATAGCTATAACTTTGGCTAATATGGGTGAATGATGGGGCCATTGGTTTATCTACCAGCCAAATTGGATGCTTCAGTGAGTTTTCTGGCCATGTTGCAGCGATCGGTCCCTCTCTCTGAAGCGAAGTCTGTGTTGCTGCAGGCATCTCCACCGCAATGCTAAGTGGCATTGGTTGTGCCGTGGGAGTTATGGTCCTGATGACTTCTAGCGCACTCTTCTACCGCGCTGGCATGGGCGGCCAGAAGGACAGAGCTTTACTTGTTCCCCAGATTTCGAGATGAGACTTCGCTGCTTGAACAGCTTGATGATTGATGATGATTGTCCAGTAGTTCAGTAGATGGTTGATTCACATTGGATCCAGATTAGCAATCCCCCGATCTTTGAAATCAATTCATATCAATTCATATCAATATTGATTTGCTAGTATCAGGTGGAGCAGTTGGTCGCAGTGTCGATGATCATCGAAGGCGGCAACATGTCCATACTTCGAGCACCATCCAGAAATGTTCATGAGCATTGTTAAGAGCCGTTCTCGCAAAAATTTGGTTGCATTTCATTCCGATTCATCCAAGCCCAATCGGGGGTTTATCAAAATAGGTGGACCCCCAAATCATCCTTTATTTCACTATCTATTGGTATAAACCAACAATTTTTTGGGTACTCTCATTTTTAAGAAGCCCCTCAATTGTCATAGACAAGTCACATCCCAGATTTTCATGCAGCTAGGGCCACCAGTTCGCTGCTCAGCTAACTTGGCGAGCTTGTCCCTGTCCTGCGGGGCTGGCCTTGGCGATGTTGAACTGTCCTTCTGTGGATCGTGTGCATGGAGAGAAGTACTGCTGAAAGGGCCCCTGACTTTGGGTTTTTTTGCAGTTGGTTTTTCGCAGAATCGATGCACTGCTTATTAATAACCCGTTGATGAATGATGAATTTGTATGAATTTGTCATGAATCGAACTAGCCATTAAGCAAGCATGACTCAACCATCAACCACTAATACCCATCGATCTTTGAAAGCGCATCTGTAGAATTTCAGATGATCTACAGGGTACCCCGGTCATGGTAGTTACTCTCTTACTCCTCAGCTTCGCTTTTGGAATCGCCGTTGAGTCGACGTGACCTAAGGGGCACATATGCAGATTTCAACTCACCGCCAAAGACCCTACCCCAAAACATCTTGGTGCATCAAGCAGACGACCTTCCCCCTTGGGCATGTCACATCGACGGGAATGCTACCTTTTGAGAACATGAGTTCCTGCAGAACCCAGGGTAACAAGACCATGGAGCTGAGGGGGTTGACGAGCAAAAGTAGCATGGGAGCATCCCCTGTGCCCCCAAGATAGATCCCGTAGTCACAGTTGCTTCTGGTTGGTGGTTACCAGGTTTGAAGCTAGGTGTGAACTTTGCTCGAGACAAATAGTCAGTTTGTAGATTTGTTTTTGAAAATGATGTGAACAACCATACTAACTGATGCTTTGATATTAACCATCATATTACCTGGTTCTAAGCAACCATACTAGCTGATAGTAGCAAAGCATCATGTGGATGCATTTGTTTGATGCTTTGCACACTGCTAATTACAGATGGACACCTTGCTTCTAGCACAGTGACCGGCGGGTAGCTAGTCGGACTGCTCCCCGGGAGACTGGGTCGGTTCTCTACAAGAAACGTGGGCTCGTGGTTTGTAAAATGGTTCCTGGTGGTTGTCAACTAGTGACAACCATCAATGACAAAGGGTGCGGAATTGACAAGATCAAGGCATGGGTTCTTTTGTGGGCAATCTGAGTATTGTTGAGCAAGGGGAAAAACCCTGGGCATGTGGAATTTTGACCTACGTGCTAGATTTATAGCCCATGAAGCTGGGAATAGCTGTAATAAAGCGGGCATGATCAAGCGATTACCCAGCAACTAGCCTTGTAGTTTGTATTCTAACCGTAACCCTTTTTCACTGGGAATACTCAGCAAGGATTAGTGAATTCCGGTCCTGAGCCTTCCCGTACAACTTTTCATTGGTGACCCCCAGGTTTGCTGAATCAGTTTGGAAGTCTTGGCTACACGGTGAGGCCCCCCTTATTATAGCTTGGTTACAACTGAAATTAGCTATCGGGGGACACCACCTTGTAGATTTAGCTGTACTTTGATTTGGAGTCACCACTGGGTAGGAGGTTAGGAGAGTATGTCGACCTTGATATCGCAAAGCCAGCACACTGAAAACGACTTCCTGAAAGAACGACTCTTCATGGTATCTAACTGCGACTTATGTGGTGTCTACGTATATGTAGTCCGCATATACATCGATATACTATACATTATATGGATAGATACGATACAGATGTGTATATCTATATATAGACATATGTACACTCACATTCTATATTATGTACATTTATATATGCATATTTAGACACTCATA
The DNA here is from genome assembly GCA_009767595.1 of Symbiodinium kawagutii. Taxonomy (NCBI): domain Eukaryota; class Dinophyceae; order Suessiales; family Symbiodiniaceae; genus Symbiodinium; species Symbiodinium kawagutii. Next base: position 146,938 of record VSDK01012725.1, on the reverse strand, counting down.
GATAGAATCTAGATAAACAATACATGTAAAAACCAATGCGAAGAATTACAGACACAGTCGATCTGAGCCGGTCTGAGCTGCTAAAGTCTACCCCTTGATGTGAACCGACCTCCAGCTGTCTCGGAGGTTTATCAAACACCAGATATTGGAAGCAAAGAAATCTGGGGTCAACCACCTGGGTGCTGCAGTAGTACCGGTGGTAGATGTTGGCCGCCCAACGATGATAGCTGATCAACCGGAGGCAACTCGGAATCCTGGTGGAGGTTGAATTGCCCGGTTGAAAGGTGCTCCAAGGTGTGGCATGGTGACTAGGAAGTTTTACGTGCATACAAATGGCTATGGGTCAATATGAAGCAACAATAATGGGGGATACTAACCAACAATAATGGTGGGAAAACAATGGTTAATGATGATGAACCAGGGATACAGGGTTTTGACCCACTGCCAAATGTCCCCCGATACCCCAACGCACAAACATACATAGACCTGGATGGATAGGCAGTGTATCTTGGTGAATATATTGATTCATATGGCGTCATACCACCAGAGACCACTGGAAATCGAGGTTACAGATTCCTTGCTTGCAGGCATCCAAATGATATTCACAGCAGGGCAGCTTTTGAGTTGCCAGGAGCTTTCCTTCTTCAACTTGGGCACCGTGCCAAGTTCCGAAACATTGAGCAAGAAGGTGAAGGACAGTGCTTGGTTTCCCTGACACGCAGCAAAATCGAACAGCTGACCAGGTGACCTTGTCACAGTTGTAGCCATGGTTCGGTTCCCTAGGCAGGCTGGTAGCTTCCCTGGCTGGTGGCGACAAGCCTATGCGCTCACCGGGGCGGTTGTGTTGGTTGGTTGGTTGGCTGGCTGGTTGGTTAGTTGGTTGGTTGGCTGGCTGGTTGGCTGGCTGGTTGGTTGGTGGGTTATTTGACTGGTCTGTAGCACAACGCAGTAAGGACATTCACCGCATCAGCGTGATACTGATCGAACCTGGAGATACGATCACTGAGACCCCTTCGGCAGTCCAATTTCTTCCCTGTAGGCAGCCGGAAAAGACCAGGACGATAACGCTAGCTTGGCCGGCCAGATTCTCAAAGATGAACCCACCATCATCAACCATTCATTAGCAACACAAAGTATGGCCAACCCCCTAGCCCCAGGAAGTTTCACTGATTGATGAGCAATTTTTTCACCCCCAGCAGTTCTGCAGCATGCCTTAGTGATGGGACCTATCTCACCAGAGGAATGATGGATTGGGTGTGTGAACGTAGCATGTGCCACCATGAGAACAGGTACAACCTTTTCCTTAAAGATGTTGGGGGATCACTACCATCAAAACGAGCAGGTCAGTCGCAGGTGGACCTAGCAGCAGTGCAGGTCTGGGTCACAAAAAGGGTGGCATCGCGTGGGCTTTGGAAACAAACTGGGTTGGTTGTACTCCCACAAGTATTTATTCACAAGCCGCACAAACCAGTGAACGTCTCTTCAAGTGGCTGTGGGTCAAAACCATGTACCCCTGGTTCCCCTATCATTAACCATTGTTTTCCTTATTATTGGTTGGTCATTATCCCCCACTAGTTGGATGGTTAATATTGACCCATAGCCGTTTATCCGCAGAGATCATGGGCTAACCCATCAAATTGGTGCAGTGACAGCTGAGAGGCGGACGTTTCACCAAAGATCAATGATAGAAGTCAGTCCAAAGTCTGAACAGTCGAGCATACGACATGGGTTGTTAAAGTGAGAGATCTTGGACCAAGTGAAAATACGTATTATTGGCTGATACTTTATGACTTGGCAAGCGATATAGCATCCAGCAATGCCGCGGATGAAGTTGGGATGTCATTTGGATCATAGTCTTCCGACGGAAAAATCATATTCACAACATAAATATGATGGCCGCTTTTTGGTAACACATACTCAGTCTGACGGCGCAAGAATTGCTGATATCACCATGAGTGTAGCGGAACATGCTCGTTCACCAGCCTTCTATCACCAGCACAAGGGGCCCGTTACGGAGCTACCATGGGAGGGGTGTGATACCCCGCGCCGGAAGTGCGGAAATCGATGATCCAAGTGCTGGGACTTTGGGATCCGGCAGCGGCAGGATATGGCGGCGGAGATCGAGAAAGCAGATATCGGGGATCTGAAAACAAAGATCTTTGCCTGCGGAGTGGTGGGAGGGATCTCCTTAGGTCAAAGGCGTGGAATAACCTCCGAGGTTTGCAGGGTCTGAAGGCTGGTTTCAAGTAGCCAAGCATCATGAAGCCCACGGAATTCTATTGACTGTTGTACTGCCAGTAAGAAGGAACACCAGGATTGATTATTCCCGGGCACCATGGATCACCATGGATCACCATGTGAATCACCATGATTCACATTTTATTCACGCTTCAGCTCCCTATGATGGCTTGCGCAACCCAAAAACAGGGTGCAGTGTTCCCCTCTGTGGGCTTTGTCTGGGCTTGACTTGTCCTTGGTGCCACCAGTTCCTCCCGGGGGCCCAGGGGGGGGGCCCAGGTGCACCATGGATTCCAGCCGGCACCGAGGCTGGCGGCCTTATCGGTCTTTGACACCATGAAGGTCTCCACCTGCATCACTTTGCTGGCTACCGAGGTGCGGGGAAATGGCGCAACCGCCATGGTGAACTGGCGAGCGACCGGGTCAAGCAGTTCACCAACCAACCAATGGTTAGTGGTTAATGATAGGGGATGATAACCACCAATACTAGGGGATATACCAGCTATATATGGCGAGCTGGGTCAAGCAATTCACCAACCAATTTCATGGGGGATAATGACCAACCAATAATAAGGAAACCAATGGTGAATGATAGGGGAACCAGGGGGACTAACGGTGAACTGACCCACTGCCAACTAGTCGGTTAATGAGTTAATAGTAGGGGATAATGACTGGCCATATATCGACCAATGATACCTACTAACAATATGGCTATGGGTCAAGGAGTTATACCAATGGTGACCATATTATCTCACATTAGGATAATGGCTAACTATAGGTGACATACCAACAATATGGCTATGGGTCAAGCAGTTAACCTACGAATCTCATGCTTGGGATCAGTTCACAAACCCTTTCATAGGGAAAACAGCCTGGTTAATGATGGGGGAACCAGGTTTCTTTAGGTAATCGACTGGTGAGTTTTTTTGTCAAGTGGCAATTCACTGACGGCAGGTGATGTGGATATACTACTGCTATTACAAAAAGAAGGCTAGCAAAAGACATGACACCAAAATGGTCATGATACTCACGGCTGATCATTCAATACTTTCACTGGGAAACTGGCGCGACTTTTGTGATCCACTGGGAAGTTGTCGACTCAGTGGCAAACTCTAACTTCGCTCGAGACTTTTCGCCGGGTTTCGGCAGGCAGAACCTTTTTGGGGGAAGGGTGTTCGGCATTGTGGGAGTTGCTTCCTTAAGGATCAGAAATTTGCAGAGGCGGTTTGGCTTACCAAGGTGACCGAAGTGGATCACAGAAACCGAAGGTCGGTGGTTTTCCCGCCAAGATGCGAGCACTTTTAGCACTCCTTGGGGAACAACCATTTACAGATAAATTCATTTAGCCTCTGGCAAACTACTGTAACCTGGAACTTAAACATCACCACTTTTGACAGGCAAACAGACCTCCAGCTTAGCTTACCAGACAGCAATCATTTTGGTCTCGTGTCAACACTGCCAGATTTGACAAGTTCAAAAACCGCCAGATGTGGTTGTACAAAGCAGGACTGGTCTACATTTCTGGCTATTTGCCAGTATTAAGCATCATCAACTGTAGCTGTTGGTGATTGGCCCCTGGTATTAACCATTATTGTCATCCATCGATATGGTGGTTTCCCAAAACAGGGGTACCCCAAATCATTTTATTCCAAACCGTTTATAGAAATAATCCAAGAATTTGTGGGGGCACCCCTATTCTGAGAAACCACCATACCCCCTAGTTATCACCAGCAAATTTGGTGGCTCGTGACCTGGGATCGCAGCCATCCACCACTGAAGCGTCCAGAGACTGCCGAGGAGATCAAAGGCTCTGTGGAAATTCACATCCGTGGACTTCCCAGAAGCCCTAAACAACGCGGAAATCAAAATAACAATAACTATATGGCCAAACAACTAACTGTTAGTTACTAATACCAATATAGAGTCAACCTCTTGCAGATGGAAAATTCAAAAAAAAAGACATGGCCTTTTGGGACCAGGACTCACAGATAGCAAAGAACCAGCAGATGGAAAATTCACATTTCCCGTCGGAACGTCCGTTCCGCGTATATATATATATATATATGGTTTGGTGACAATTGTGTCCTTTTTTCACACATTTTTACCCTTTTACAGTGGAATATGTTATTTTTCACATGTTTCCATACGTTAAACTGTCGCAAAAACACATAGAGACTGCGATGCACAGCTGGCACGAACACATCTTGGCATAATTTTTCAAAAAAGGTGTGGAAACGTGTATATATATATATATATATATGTATATATGTATAGCAAACCTGCAGATAGAAAGCCGTTTTAAACATTGAAAATGTGTACGAAACCCTGCAAATACCAGGAAAGACATGATTCGGCACTCGCAAAAAAACATAATATGCTGTTAAACATGTGCACGAAACCCTGCAAATACCAGAAAAAAACATCGTTTGGCACTCGCAGAAAAAACACAATATACTATTGAAAATGTGCACGAAACCCAGCAAATACTAGAAACAATCATGTCGTTCGGCAATCGTCAAAAAGAAAAACATCGATCACAAAAATGTATCCGAGTGTCTGCAAAACTTACCTGAGTGCCAAAGATGATATGGATTTACAGGCTGGGAAAAACAATGTGAAAAAATGAACATTTGTCAACAAATGCAGAACTATACATGTCTATACACACAGTTGTGGGTAAAAGACAGCAAATAATCGCAATGCATTTGGATTGATTTTAATTGATCATGATTAATTTTGATTGAATTTAACTAATTTCGATGAATCTAATGGATTTCAACTAATCTTCATTGATTTCGATTAATTTGGATTAGTTTATTTGATTTGAAAAAAAACATCTATTTCATTAATTTCAATTGTTTGAATTAATTTTGAATTGTTTGAATTCAATTTGAATGATTTTGATTGATTTTAATTGAACTCAGCTGGTCTCATCGAATTTCATTGATTTTGATGGGCTTGAAGTGAATTTAATGGATTTGGATCGTTTTTGATTGATTTTCAATGGATTTTGATTAGTTTTATTAAAATCTAATTGATTTTGATTGGTTTTATTTGCCAGTCATGTGCTTCCGAATCCACGTCGACCACAGTAAATCATCATTGGCAGTAGACCCTCACAATGATCAAGCAGCACTGCGCAACTGGATGGCCTCTTGATTGCCTCTAGCAAGACAGACTGCAACAACTTCAAATAGATAAATATAAATAAATAAATATATATATATATATCATATCATATCATATGAACATCTCATTCATTTTCGCCGCCCAAAGAATCAGTGTAAATGCCCATCCTAGGCATGGCAACCTTTTTGATAGCCGAACTCCTTCGTTTAAAAGGATTGGATTCATCACATGGTGGTTTCTTAAAATTAGGGTGCCCCAAAATCAATCTAAATCATCCAATATTGATATGTGATGGTAATTTACATGAATTATAAGCATGACAGTAGAAACCAATGCTTTGAACCGTTATCTGAGAACTACATTACCTATTCCTTGGCGAGCTCCCCGCAGCAAAGGCCCCGGCACCAAAGGCCCCTGCAGCAAAGGCCACCAAGAGTGATTGTTTGAGTGAGTGAATGAGTGAGTGGGTGGGTGAGTGATCGCTTAGTCATTTCAATGTTTGTGCATTGCATTGCAGGCATACGCTGAGCCGCATCGGAGGCCTTCATTAGCGTTATGCTGTGGCACTTTCACATTGTCAGTGTTCTTACTGGGAATGCCTGTCAAATTTCAAACCTTGACAGGCGTTGGCAAGCTACCGATGACATCATTGTCCGGGAAGGAGTTCGCGTGCATCCAGCGATTTGAAAATTTTTGACAATTTCATTTTGCGTCATGCGCTTTTTCCGCGACCCACCGTGAATTTCGCCAGATTGATGCGACTCAAATCGGCACGCTGTCACGGGGCGCGGTGGTTGGACAAATCGGGGAGGAAGAGGCAAGACCATGATTGTCATGCAACGCATAGTATGATTGTACATGTAGATACATTCACGAAGATAAACATAGATAGCACAGCAACTGTGGATCTCTGTCTTCATGGGCTCATTGCCTTGCAGGTTTTGGAGGTTCGGAACTCCAACAACGAACTGGTGAGCATCCCGCGCATGTTCATCCAGTCAGAGGGCATCAAGGGGTGGGTGACAAGGACCGCAGATTAATTAATTGAATTCTATTGGCTTTAATTGAATTTTTTGGCTTGAATTGAATTTAACGAGATTTTATTATATTTGATTGAATTTGATTTGATTTTAAATGATTTCGGGTCTTAATTGCATGTGTTTACAATCTTTTTATTGATTGAATGGAATTTAACCGTGTCAGTTCTAATTTGATCTGATGGGCTTGATCTTGACCGATTTTATTGAATTCTAATTGATGCTGGTTAGTTTGATGAAATCTAATGAATTTAATCTATTTTCGTTGATTTAATTGAATTTACTTCTATGTAAATTAACGTGTTAATAAAAACATGTTCACCTCGCATGCTCTTTTGTTGAAATAATGCATCGAGTTTCTCTGTTTGTGAAATTTGGTTTTGATTTTAAATTACATCTAATTGAATTTAATTGATCTGAGTTGATTCTGATTGATGTCCATTTATCTTGATTGTTTTTGATGGGTTTCGATATACTCTAACTAAGTTGAATTGATTTGAATTTGTTTTTACATTCATTTTATTTAATAAATACAAACATAGTTGCATAGATACATCATAGATACATAGTTACATAGATACATACATACATAGGTACATACATACATAGATACATAGCTACATAGTCACATAGATACATAGATACATAGATACATAGTTACATAGATACATACATACATAGATACATAGACACATAGATACATAGATACATAGACACATAGATACATAGATACATAGATACATAGATACATAGATACATAGATACATAGCTACAAAGTCACATAGATACATACATACCTACATAGATACATAGCTACATATTCACATAGATACATAGATACAAAGATACAAAGATACATAGTCACATAGATACATAGATACATAGATACATAGATACATAGATACATAGATAGATACATACATACATGCATACATACATACATACATACATACATACATTTTGGGGCGACTACTTCTATGGAAGGCCTCATCAGCGGCAAAGGATCTTCCCAAGTGAAACCTCGAGAATCAGAATTTGTGAAAGGCTCATCGAAGGCAAAGGGTCTTCCCAGGTGAAAGCTTGAGAGTCGGATTTTGGATTTAAAGGTCCAGACATCAAGACAGTCAGAGCTTCTAATTGACAACCTGAATTTTGATTCAGCTGACAGCACGAGATGTTTCCATGAAACCAGAGCACTTGAAATCATGGACCTTACGCTTGCAGCTTTCATTTTAAGCATCAGATTTGCTCTCGCGTGTTTGATTTTCTGTTTTTGCCTCATGGCCAAAGCCAGATACTCAATGCGATCAAATGGCATGCAGGCCGCAGTTAAAGAAGAGATCAAACCTTCTGACTGTTCACCCTGAGGTGCTCTACCTGACAGAGGGTGGAAAGATCTGCGAGGTCTATACCTTAGAAACGGCCAGAGTGTGTCCAGAGATCATATGATGTCATGACCTAAGGCCTGCAAGAAGCAGCGCAGCAAAGTGGGAGAGGATCCCACGTACCGCGGCGATAACGACGTGGTCCTTTGTCATTAGCTCAGTGGCTTTTCTGATATCTGTGACCAGACGTTGCTATCATCCCCTTTCGATGTGCTGAGGTGAGCGTTGTGGACTAACGCTTGGCTTCAAGGTCGTTGACTGCGCGAATGGGGGGCAAGTCAGCGATGAAGCGTACGGACCTTACAGTATGTTTCTCAACCTCAGGAATCTAATACCTATAAGCCACAAGCTAAGGTCAGATGAGTCCCCAGCAACTCGCCGCCTAAGCAATGCTGAGTTGAAGGCTGGGATTATCAACTCTGCAGTTTTAGAATTTACAATTGCAATAGCGCACTCTCGTCTGGTCAGGCTTTCCAGAAGATGTTCAAAGTGCCAGCCTCAGAAACTTGCCTGTGTTTTACGCTTTTGATGATTGCAAGTCCCTAGTGTGAAACCTTCCCTTCAGGGATGGGAGCCCAGATCCGTAATAACATGGTTGGTGGACGACAACTGGGAGCGTCAGAAGCTCAGATGTGCCACCAAACTAACACCCTGTTTTTGAACGCACAAATCCATGCTACCGAGGTTTTCGAGATTTCGATGAGCAGCACTGGTGGCACCACCGTGGTCGTATCCATTCCGTGTGGGCATGGGAAGACGACTTCTTCGTGGACTAGGCTCGGTGATCATACCTGTATGTATTCAGTGAATCACGCCCTCTTCAACCTGTGCAGGTACACAGTGAGCGAGCAACCGAGATATGCCTTGCTGATTTCGTCAAAAAGAAGGGGCAGCTGCGATGCTTGCAACTCAACACGTCAAAACGACATGAATCTACTAGTTACACTTTCTGTCGATCAACAGTGAAAGAACACATACATACATACATACATACATACATACATACATACATACATACATGCATACATACAATCATACATACATGCATGCATGCATGCATACATACATACATACATACATACATATTTTTTGGGGCGACTACTTCTATGGAAGGCCTCATCAGTGGCAAAGGGTCTTCCCAAGTGAAACCTCGGGAATCAGAATTTGTGAAATGTAAATTTTGGGGCAACTGCTTGTAAGGAGGCTCATCGAAGGCTTCATCATGCAGTATGTTTGTATGTATTTTACATTTTGGAATTTTCACTCTATGATGTTTGCTGACATGTGCGTGGTTTCGTGACATTGGATCATAGTTTCGTTCAAAATGCCCCCCAAGAAAAGACTTTTTGAACATTTGAAAAACCGTATAAACCACGAAAACGTATATATATATATATATATATATATTTATATATATATATATGTATATATATATATGTATATATATATATATGTATGTATATATATATATATATATATATATTCGGTTTCGTGTCGAAAATTCATCATCTATCAGGGTATTTTTCAGAGCAAAATTGATTTTTTGCTTTCTATCTGCTGGTAGCTAAATGTCTTTCCTAAAAAAGTGCCAAGCAAAATGTTTATTTTCCATCTGCAAGTAGCTCGCTTTACTCATAGTAATCATCATTTACTAACTGATATTTTGGGCATGATTATGATTGACAAGGGGGCTTGTTGAAAAATGATGATCAGCAAGGGTTTTTAGAATTGTTCTGAGCAACACTTGCTGTTGATCAACAATGGTGTAATCAAGGCACATTCCAAGGGTCAGCTCTGCTGGTGGTATCCATGATGGTATGATTTGGTAGGAAGTAGCTCATGATGCTAGATGGAAGGAGATACAGACCAGAAGTTGCGGGGAATCCATTGGTTAATTACTATCGATGGTTGACATTGGTGGAGAAGGCTTCACACTGCTCAATAGGCTATGTTGCTTCAGGTCTACTTCCACATTTGGATCGCAGGTTCACTCGATTTCATTCGTTGAGCGTCCCACTTGTGACGAGAAAACTGCATCCAATGTCTACTTGAAAAGTACACTGTACACAGTCCCTGCCCGAATTGGGATTCAGGCAACTATTGAGTACAGAGTGGTGACCGGAATCAATTGCTTGCCATGAAAGGATGTACATGAGTTTATGACTTGCCCTCAGGCCAACTAACCTGGAAGCTGAAAAGCACTATCTTTTTTAGAGGCAAACCATGATGGATTTTCCGCAACCGGGGACTACCAGAGCGTAGGCTACTATCACCAGCATGGGGCCCATTGCCCCCCACCCCACTGTCCAGGTAGCGCCACCTGCTGAAAACGGAGCATCCTTCAAGTTCAACAAGCAACGAACTTAGTTGCACAGTTGTGAGCGATGATGGTTAATGATGGTTGATAGTGAACAACAGTTGATAAGGGTTAATGCTGGTTCAAGTATGGCTAATAATCACTCAACTAGCTAAGGTTAATGATGGTATACAAGCTGGTAAATGATGGTGAATGATGCTCGATTGATAGTTCAGAGGGGTCAACAACGGTTCATTATGATTGATAGTGGTTGCCACTTGCATTCGTCCCCCCTCCCTCCGCTGCTGCAATAACTACGAGAGAGTGTATGGGATCCGTTTGGAATGGTTGTGATGATGGTTTATAAGGGTTCGAAATGGTTTATTGATGGCCAATAGTAGGGATAAAAGCAAACAACAATCTCCAATGACGATTAATGATGGTGAATGATGAGTAAGGCGGGTATTTGACGGTAGTGATGGTTGATAATAGTTAATAACGGATGTTAATAGTGGCCAATGATGGTGAAACTATGGCCAATCATGACTCATCTACAGTTAATCATGATTTACAAGCTGGCCAATGATGGTGAATAGTGGTTGGAAATGGTGAGTATGATCGTCAATGATGGTTTTGGCGAGGGTGTATAATGGCTTAGTACTGGTTAATGATGGAGATGATTGATGATCACCAACAACAATGGCTAATGATACTAAATGATGAATAAGGTTGGTTGATGATGATAGTGATGATTAATTGACGCTTCATGATGGCAAGTGATGGTATATGATGGCTAATGGTGGTCAATCATGGTCAATGGTGGCGCGCACTTGGTCCCTGCCCTTCCACCGCACAAGCAGAGAGGGAACGTCATGGTCAATGGTGGCTAACCATGCTCAAGAGTGCTCAGCGAGGCGATTGATGGTTAATGATAAGTTAAGGATGGTTGCTGATGGTAGCGAAGGGCTAACAGTGCTCATCGATGATTGATGATCGTCAACCGTCGGCTCGGCCATTGATAGGTTGCTGATGGTAACTAATGATCGGTGGTTGATGGTATTTGATGGTGGATCATTGGTGGATGAGGGTTCCTGACGGTAAATGATCCTTAATGAATGTTGATGATTTTTGTTAATGATGAAGAGTTCTAGTTATCTAATGATGGCTGGTCATTGTCGAAGTGTGTCGATGATGTTGACGTGTGCTAGGTACTCCAAATCTACATCCCCATAGATACATGGTACAGCCATTGATACTCACCAAGTAATGGTACAACCAGTGGTACAACTATTAGTGTAATCAGCCTTTGCTACAAAGGTTGATTTTGAACCATAGGCATGACTCTATATCATATCAGCAACAACACGAGCATCGCCAACGAGGAAGAAAACCCCGGTTTTTCATCGGCAGAGATGTTTAGCTCCATGGTTGGTCCCACGATGGTGACGCAAAGCAACAGTCATTAGACACTATAAATAGGTGGCTTCAAACAGCAAATCATCTGCATAATCGAGTTGTGTTCTTAGTCATTTTCCCCATTAGCTGCAATTATTAGCCCCTATCCACCATCAGAATAGTGGTTCTTTTGATGGTGTATAGTTTGCCCATGGCTACAACCGACCCATGGTCGTCACGGTGTGGAAAACTCACCATGGCTGGGTTGGTCACGGTGACGTGACGGCGGTGACGTGACGGTGACCCCCGAGGCGCATCGCATCTTCATCCTTTGATCCGTCCCTGACGAGGAAGAAACAAACATCGAGGCACTGATGGCGCGCGTGGCGGAACCAGCAGCGGGCCATAGCTGCAATGGGAGCCATTGGACAACCCCGAAACGGCGGCACAGGGTGTCCAACCAAGCGGCGAGTTGGGTCAAGCAGTTCACCAATTTCATGGGTTCACCAGCAATTTTGGGGAAAACAGCCTGGTTAATGATGGGGAACCAAGGGGACTAAGGGGTTTGACCCATAGCCAAACCGAAATGGGGAGGCCACCTGTGGATTGACATGTTTATGATTCTACAATCGTGTGCCCAGCTGCTGTAAATATTTACATCTCAAGCGTCCCCATGGTGATCTGTTGAAGTCATTTGTGACAGTGAATGCGTTTTCGGTTGGCTTCACATTTTCCAGCAGTTTCGCATACTTCTCGAGTTGACGCTGCTACTTGTGATCCCTTGGTTGCAGGCGCATGGACTCAAAGGGCGAAGAGAAGAAAGTGGAAACGACCGAAGGCACAGAGATTGTCGAAGGCAATGAGATTGTAAGTGCACCAGAGCCGACGAAGCTGACGATGATGTCTAGAGCTCAGTGGTGATGTCAGGAGGGGGACGGCTGAACGTTGGTAATGTCAATCAACGTAAATGATCAGAGGTTGCCTGCAGACTCTTCGAAGGTATAGACTATAGACTCCCTTTTGAATGTTGGAGGGTTTGAAGGGAGTCGTTTTTTTTTTTTTTTTCCAGTTTTTGTCTTGTCGCATTTCAGCAGCTTACGTGATGCAAGCAGAAGGCAAGGTTGCGTTGCATGACGGTTTAAAACACACACACACATACAAACATAGCTTCTATTTATACACATACACAGTAATATAGATATGATGAATATAGATAGAAAGACTGAACATAGCTATAGATAATTACATAATATATAAAACGTATTGTTTGGATGGAGCACTACCAGCATGCGATGGTACTTTGCTTGGCTTGGGTTTTCCTGGCAGGATAGGATGGCATTAGTATCCCATCACTTACTTAAGCATTGTTTTGTTTTAATTCCTTTTAAGAGGCCTGTATGCATAGTATGGAGATGTTGAGGAAAGCAGTTGGAACCAAGCCGCTAGATTTAGCAACTGGTTGGCTTTTGAATCCGCATCATATTGCAAATGCTGCTGCAGATGAGATGAGAAAGCCTGTTTTTGTTCAAGGCTAATTATGTTTGCACGCTGCTACGACTAGTTGCTTTTAGTACAATCCGAATTGTGATGTTGCAAATTGCTTGGCATTAGTTGCCATGCTTGAGCAGAGGGTCAAAGCCCGTTTGCTGCTTGAGCAAAATTATTCCTTAATCGCAGCATGCTTCCCGGGTAGTTTTCTCCAAGCCTTTTTGCAATTTGCCAAGTGGCCGTGCTCAAGTGAAGCTGATTGTGTCTAGCCTTCTTCTTGCCTCAGAGGTTTCCGTGTCACCTGGGCAGCAACTGACGCGTCATCAACTATTGAGGATGTGTTTTCTTGCAGGCTTTTGAGAATCAGCTGCTGCTGACTTCTTTGGTTTGCTTTCTCAGGCGGACTTCACTCCCTCTTAGAACTAACGGGGTCGAATGCACTAGATGCCTTTAAAATCCTTTAAATTTAGACGTGTTGGGCAACTTTTTTGAATTTGTTTGAAGAGAACATGGAGAACATGCAATTTCTTGAACACTCTTGCAAGGGTTCGCTTTGATCAGCTATGAATTTGGCATACGTCTTGTGTTGTTTGTTTGGGTCTACGTCTTCTGGGAACTGATGCTTGCTCACCTCACTTCCACGTGACTTGAACATTAGTTGAACAGCCAATAGCTTTTGCGCTTCCTGTGTGAGATGTCTAGACTCTCTTCTTGGACATTGCTTAGCAAGCTCAGGGCTACAGGGTCAATTGATGCATCCTTACTGTTGGAATTTGAATAAATCAAGGCTTTTCTTCATCTTTGCAACTGCAGCCACTACCAAACAGATTCAAGATGCAAAACCCGAGACTCAAGAACCAAGATCCAGGTCTAGGATGCAACATCCAAGATTCGCTGGAAAAACTTCTTGACTCCCAGCTCTTGGCTTGAAGATCCAAGATCCAAATTTCAAGATTCAAAAATCAATACTCAAAAAGATCTTGAGCCCAAGCCCCCAGACCAAAAACATATAGCCCTGGATCGTGCTGAACCTTGCCTCTTGAATTGTGAATCTGCCTATCAATGACTGCAGTTGTTTGTAGCTTGCTGCAAAAACTTGTTTGATGATGACATTCTTTTTGGCACCACCCTTCGCCCAACAATTCTGGTCATTTAAATTTGTGAGTGTTTTTTTTGGGGGTGCACCATATGTCTCTATCTAGCTATCGATATGGACATGTTTTTTCAATTTTATCTGTATATGTATATGTGTCTGTTTCTTTGGATTTTTAAGGCACATTGGACACATATTTGCATTTACTTTTGCAAATATATGGATATGTATCTATGACTCTATATATATATATATGCATATATATGCATACATACATATGTAGATACAGACATGCACATGAATATGCCGTCCCCTGTAGTGTCCATCGTTTTGGTGTGTGTGTGTGTGTGTGTATATGTCGCTTCCTTCTTTACACATCTTCCAATTTCCCTACGGGGAAAAAGCAGGGCACCCAAATTGTCCAGGCCTCCAAATTTACCCTCCACACTTTGAGCGACTCTCCATTCACCAGACAGTTAATTCACCTCAAAATTGAGTTAATGTTGGATTCTGATTGGTGTAACCCCCTCCAAAGTAATGAAAATAGATGAAACCAACAGGTGGATACTAATCAGAAACCAACATTATTGCAAAAAACTGACTTAAAAACCCAGACTACATACCATACTGCAGAGTCATTCAGTATCTGATTCTGCCCACTCAAACTCGCAACGGTCGCCTGCTCACTCTTGCTTCGCTTCCCCCGATCCAGAACATGAAATTTCCAGCTCCAGAAGCAAATTGAAGCTAGTGATGTAACATCTCCAGCAAAAATCCATCATAGACACAATTCCTCCTCGAAAGTGACTGATTGTCACAATCTCTGCATGCCTGCTTTGCTGCAACGTCAAATTGTAGAAGTTTTCTCTCGCGTGCCTGCCTGCACCAGCATGTGACATTGGCGTGGCAAATTACAGTACCCCTTCGTGTCGCTGATGTCAAACTTTGAAACTTACCCAAAAATTTGAGATGATCAACCAGCCTTATGGAATGCTGCAGACTTCTGGCCTAGCTTGGCTGTATATCATTTGGGAAACATGCAGCAATGCTATGTTTTTTTGAGCACTGTTTGTTGGTGGTTGAATCACACACAATGGCAGAATCAATCAAGTACTTTTGTTCAAGCAGTTGTCGGTTGCATCAAAATAGTGCCACATGTTGCCAGATTATTTAATTTCAAAGTGAAATAAACATGCATTGTTGAGCATTTTGGAACAGTTGGAGCTTTTAAGGGATTGGAAAGTTTGTTGGATTTATGATGCTATTTACCTTAATAATCCAATTTCTTATTTATAATCCTTTTTAAGGCACATATGATATAATTGAAAATTCAAATTTTACTTTTTTGAGCGCTGAGTCCTGTGCTTTCAGTATTTTTGGCAGTTGGAACTCTAAAGTGCTTTGAAACTCCGAGCGTTTAGAGGGTTCAGGTTTGGATTGAAATTCTTGAATCCTGTATTTGAGACTTTTCCGGGGACGGTTTGAACTTTGAAATACTTTGAAGTTAGTCACAGGCCAAACTTAGTGTTTAAGGTGTAAGAACCTTGCTCTAGCCAATTTACGGTGTTTGTATTGACTGGATACATGCATTGAATGATGTGTATATTCTTTGAGAAATACATATATACATATATATATATAGACGTAGACGGGTAGACGTGTGTACCGACACAACACACCCATGTTTTCTTTTGTGCGCAAATACAGAACCCAAAAATAAGGGCCATCCATGGTCGTCAACATTGCAAAGACCAATCGCATTTTTACAGCGGTGCACCTTACAGAGCAGGTACCATACCACGTAAATATATTTACATATCTATACATGCATGTCAGCATTTTTGCTTGTACATACGCTACACATACTTCAACAGAACCACATATGCATATATCTATATGTGTTACACATGTGTACATGCATTTATAAATACATTTTCTACATATGTACATATCTGCAAACGTACATATATATATATGATATGCAAATACATATGCATTTTATAGCATTTGCAATTTCCATATGCACATTCACCCAGCCAGTGTTCCATTGGATTTGGTGTTTGATCATTTTGCAGAACGCCGGTGGGGTCAACCTCTTAGCAACCGCTGGTTGCGCAACATGGGGATGACACGAATGAATTGGTTCCTTCAGTGCTTCCAATTACCAAAGCCGGATTTCATTTGCTTTTGAGTATTTTTGGGATAATGGATTTAACTTACCATATACCCAACAAAATTTGAATTTAGCAAGGGATCCATTTGCCCCAAACCGAAACACTAAGTTGGTGAACGTGATTGAAGCTGCACAGTCTAACTGTCGATTCAAATTGTTTGAACGGAAACCTGCCATTCACAGCTCGCGTGTTGAGGATTCATGGTTGAAATGATGCGAAGTTGATGAACTCCAGTGTATTGAACGTCAATTACTTGGTTCTTGAATCATCAAGTACTGTCGAACGGTTCAACAGTTTCGGGCTTCATCGTTCATGGGACCTCCCAGTCGTCGCCACATCAGTCATGTCGTATCATCAGATTATCAATCATCATTATCATCCATTATCATCTACTGGTTGATCCTACTCTCCTCCATTTTCATCTACTGGTTGATCCTACTCTCATCCATTTTCATCTTCTGGTTGACCCTACTCTTATCCATTATCATCTACTGGTTGATCCTACTCTCATCCATTTTTATCTACTGGTTGACCCTACTCTCATCCATTTTCATCTTCTGGTTGACCCTACTCTTATCCATTATCATCTACTGGTTGATCCTACTCTCATCCATTTTTATCTACTGGTTGACCCTACTCTCATCCATTTTCATCTTCTGGTTGACCCTACTCTTATCCATTATCATCTACTGGTTGATCCTACTCTCATCCATTTTTATCTACTGGTTGACCCTACTCTCATCCATTTTCATCTTCTGGTTGACCCTACTCTTATCCATTATCATCTACTGGTTGATCCTACTCTCATCCATTTTTATCTACTGGTTGACCCTACTCTCATCCATTTTCATCTTCTGGTTGACCCTACTCTTATCCATTATCATCTACTGGTTGATCCTACTCTCATCCATTTTTATCTACTGGTTGACCCTACTCTCATCCATTTTCATCTTCTGGTTGACCCTACTCTTATCCATTATCATCTACTGGTTGATCCTACTCTCATCCATTTTTATCTACTGGTTGACCCTACTCTCATCCATTTTCATCTTCTGGTTGACCCTACTCTTATCCATTATCATCTACTGGTTGATCCTACTCTCATCCATTTTTATCTACTGGTTGACCCTACTCTCATCCATTTTCATCTTCTGGTTGACCCTACTCTTATCCATTATCATCTACTGGTTGATCCTACTCTCATCCATTTTTATCTACTGGTTGACCCTACTCTCATCCATTTTCATCTTCTGGTTGACCCTACTCTTATCCATTATCATCTACTGGTTGATCCTACTCTCATCCATTTTTATCTACTGGTTGACCCTACTCTCATCCATTTTCATCTTCTGGTTGACCCTACTCTTATCCATTATCATCTACTGGTTGATCCTACTCTCATCCATTTTTATCTACTGGTTGACCCTACTCTCATCCATTTTCATCTTCTGGTTGACCCTACTCTTATCCATTATCATCTACTGGTTGATCCTACTCTCATCCATTTTTATCTACTGGTTGACCCTACTCTCATCCATTTTCATCTTCTGGTTGACCCTACTCTTATCCATTATCATCTACTGGTTGATCCTACTCTCATCCATTTTTATCTACTGGTTGACCCTACTCTCATCCATTTTCATCTTCTGGTTGACCCTACTCTTATCCATTATCATCTACTGGTTGATCCTACTCTCATCCATTTTTATCTACTGGTTGACCCTACTCTCATCCATTTTCATCTTCTGGTTGACCCTACTCTTATCCATTATCATCTACTGGTTGATCCTACTCTCATCCATTTTTATCTACTGGTTGACCCTACTCTCATCCATTTTCATCTTCTGGTTGACCCTACTCTTATCCATTATCATCTACTGGTTGATCCTACTCTCATCCATTTTTATCTACTGGTTGACCCTACTCTCATCCATTTTCATCTTCTGGTTGACCCTACTCTTATCCATTATCATCTACTGGTTGATCCTACTCTCATCCATTTTTATCTACTGGTTGACCCTACTCTCATCCATTTTCATCTTCTGGTTGACCCTACTCTTATCCATTATCATCTACTGGTTGATCCTACTCTCATCCATTTTTATCTACTGGTTGACCCTACTCTCATCCATTTTCATCTTCTGGTTGACCCTACTCTTATCCATTATCATCTACTGGTTGATCCTACTCTCATCCATTTTTATCTACTGGTTGACCCTACTCTCATCCATTTTCATCTTCTGGTTGACCCTACTCTTATCCATTATCATCTACTGGTTGATCCTACTCTCATCCATTTTTATCTACTGGTTGACCCTACTCTCATCCATTTTCATCTTCTGGTTGACCCTACTCTTATCCATTATCATCTACTGGTTGATCCTACTCTCATCCATTTTTATCTACTGGTTGACCCTACTCTCATCCATTTTCATCTTCTGGTTGACCCTACTCTTATCCATTATCATCTACTGGTTGATCCTACTCTCATCCATTTTTATCTACTGGTTGACCCTACTCTCATCCATTTTCATCTTCTGGTTGACCCTACTCTTATCCATTATCATCTACTGGTTGATCCTACTCTCATCCATTTTTATCTACTGGTTGACCCTACTCTCATCCATTTTCATCTTCTGGTTGACCCTACTCTTATCCATTATCATCTACTGGTTGATCCTACTCTCATCCATTTTCATCTTCTGGTTGACCCTACTCTTATCCATTATCATCTACTGGTTGATCCTACTGTCATCCATTATCATCTACTGGTTGATCCTACTCTCATCCATTTTCATCTACTGGTTGATCCTACTCTCATCCATTATCATCTACTTGTTGATCCTACTCTCATCCATTATCATCTACTGGTTGATCCTCCTCATTACTGCTTGTGTCATCAGCTCTTCCTAGCGTTGTGGCAGCAGAATGGGGCCCCCCGTTCCCCTTGGCCCGCGTCTTTCGTGTCCACGCGGCATGAATCAAGGCCTGTGGAGGAGATGAGGTCTGCTTGGATCTGAGCACCGCTGACGGAAGCCCAGTGGGGGCCCGTTTCTTTCTTCCTGTCCTGCATGGGGAGAGGTCGTGATTTTTTTTTGTCATTTTTTCATCATCTTTATCATTCAACAGATTGACTGTTGGTCTTGTCTGACTTGGGTGACTGTGGTGATTTTTCAAGCTGGAGTTTCAACTGTTGCTCACATGATGTACCATTGGTACTATGTGTTATATCAGGGATGGTGAACTATATTCCACTCATTGCATTGGAGTATCAAGAACGTGTTACATAATAGCATGAATCAGTAGATATAACGGATGTGTTCAGTATGAAACTATTTCATTATGGAGCAGCTGGTGGTCATGAACTTGTAATCACTTCACTATGAAAAGTTTCAGATGGAGAAGTAAAAACCATTGGTTTACACACCATTTGAGTACAGTGAACCATGGTGAATAATTGGCGAATATGACCAGCAATGGCCAACAACTAGTGAGTCAGCTGGTTAAGTATTACTAGTAAGCTGTTCACGAATGAGCGACAGGTTTGTTGATGGCTCAAGTATGTTGTTTTTGGAGTTCATTGAGAAACAATATGGCTGTGGGTCAAAAACCTTAGTCCCCCTGGTTCCCCTATCATTAACCATTGTTTTCCCTATGATTTGGTTGGTCATTATAAGCCATTGTTGTTGGTTAACATTGACCCAGCTCGCCATATGACAAGATAGTTTCCTCTGCATGCATTAGTGAGCCCACTCAGGAACTGGTGACCATGGTTGGAGGGACGACCAGTGCGCCCAGCTCATCATCTAATTTTGGTTACGAGCTAAGGCAACATTTTCAGTAAGCAACTGGTTATATTCACTATGGTTGTGAAGGCTAGTGCACCCACCTTATAAAGTGACTAACTGGTTGCTACCTAGCAACTAAATGGTTGATACCAAGCTTACAGTGCATCGCCAATAAGTGGTGACGTTCACCTTGGTCTTAGGGGTTCATCCAGCCACCAAAAAAAAGGTTTGTTGCCACGGCTTCTCCCACTTCTGGGCCTCCGGGAATCGCAGATGTCCCTGCGGCACTTGTCGAAGAAATCATCCAGCATGATAATGTAACGTACTTGCACTTTGTGTGAGCTGAATCAGGAACACAGCTGAGCAAAAAAGATAAGTGGGTATGTGCAAAACCATAGAGTATCCCATGGCCCCCACCAAAAAACGATCATTTTACTAAGAAAGCATGGGTTTTGGGGGTACCATTATTTTGGCACAAGCCCAAGTCTGAACGTTGACTTTACAGTGACAACAACATTTGTTTTCGGTGCCTAAACTTGGTGCCAAAGATGAGGACTCAGATGCTGTGCTCCTGTTTTGCTTTGCCAACTCGAAAGGAGAACTGGTGAGGCAGCTTTGGTTGTTCCTCGACATAGTCGAGCATCAACGAAGTCCAAACGTATCCGTTGTGGAGCGATTCGGATCTGTGGCTGATATCAGCTTACGCGTTGAAAGGGCGTAACGGGTGTTGCTCAATCAAATTGAGTATCAGCTTTTCACACAGATCATGCGAGCTCAGATTGGTCTCAAGAGGCCAATTGACGGGACCCCCCAGTTTCAGGTTGGTGAAGTTTCGCTATTCAAGCACAGTTTTATGTACCATGACTGGCACCATGGTCGTTGGTGCAGCTCGTTCGCAGCGGGGACCGCATGAGCATCGCGAGTAAACTCATCCAGCAGCTGGAACCTTGCGACGTAAAGACGTGGCGAAGCTGGGCGTGATAGCTATGGCTTGACGTTGATAGCTGTGGGCGCAGTTGACAAGAGCTATGGCTCCGGTCAACGGGTTGATGAACATGGCCCCTAGCAAAAGACTACTATACTAAAATACTACTATACCAACTGTGAAATTACGACTAGCTTTGGATCTAAACAGGGCCATTATATAATTTCATTGAGTTTTACCATTGTTGAATTTTGGGGACTGGTTGTCTCATTCAAAATTAGCGTCAACGATGACCAGCGAAACGTTCTTGGCATCAACGATCGGGGCCTCCGCCTGCGGTAGGACTGGGTTACTCTGTGAATGGGAAGCATAAAATGACTTTTAGGCAAGTGATCGGAATATTTTGGTATATTAGGCTGATCGGAATTATGTCTTGTTAGGTCTGCGTTTGATTGTTGAATGATGTTGGATGGTTTTGCTGGTTGCTTGGATGAAATAGTATCCTTCATGTGTGTTATCTTGTTGCAGATATACGCGGAGTGATGGTGTTTCAGAAGAGGTGTACGCTTTCCAGAAAGAATATGTATGACTCAATGCAATATCATATTGCTACACACACACACATATATACATATATATATATATATGTATAGCTATGTACATACATGATGCCGAAGGTTTCCTGTTGTCTGCGTGTAGTGGTATTCATGTCAGCGAGTGTAGCATTTTGTCAATGAAATGATTTTGAACCAAATCCAATATGGGTGCATTGTTTTCTTTTTTGCAAAGAGCATATGTATCTGAAAATGTGGTGCAACAAGTTCGACACACACACACACACATTTTGTTTGTATTTTGTATTCGCTTGTAAGAGTATTAAATAAGTGGTTCATTTCATGGAGAAATCATACATTCAAATTTCACACAAAACACTTTAACGTATGAGTAGTAACAATAGTAGCTTGAAATATTGATTACGGCATGAGAAGATTGTATCCCGTCATGTTACACAATATTTCCTTTGCAAGATCTTTTGTTTCTTTCGAATGACTGTCATGACTGCAGAGGTCATCCAAGATACAGCACAACTTGGTAAGGTGTTTGAAACTGCAACATGTTTTTTCTTTGGCAGATGCAGTAACGATGTATTTCAAGAGCCGGAAGGCATGGCTAAGTGACTGTGAGCAAGGAACCCGACAGCAGAGCTCGTGAACGGGGGGGAATCAATCTGTGTTTCCTTGATGTTTTTTCTAAGTTTGAAGCTGAGGCCTTTCCAAGAGTGCCCACAAGATATTCCGAAAAGATCCCAAAAAGTGTTTGCGCAAGAGTGTCTGTCCAAGAGTGTCTCCGAAAGAGTATCTTTAAAGTTTCTTCTTTCCAACCAGCTTACACAATCTACAAAAACTCGATGCCTGTTCAGATTGCAAAGCCCAGCAAACTGCACTAGAGTATTTCCACAGGAGTCACAGTGTCCAGCCAAGACCGTCTCCTTGTTTGTCAGATGAACTTTGGCAGATATGTGTTGTTTGCAAAAGAAAAACCTTGAACTCGTCTACAAGAACAAAACCCTGTCCGGGTTTCAACA
This sequence comes from Symbiodinium kawagutii, assembly GCA_009767595.1. Classification (NCBI taxonomy): domain Eukaryota; class Dinophyceae; order Suessiales; family Symbiodiniaceae; genus Symbiodinium; species Symbiodinium kawagutii. Next base: position 124,405 of record VSDK01012725.1, on the reverse strand, counting down.
TAGTACTGTATCTTAAGCGCCCAAAATCCAGAATTTGAAAGTGCCCGTGATTTTCTTAGAAGTGACCTTCCTGCTGGTTGCGATTGTCGTTCATTTGAGGAGCCTCAGGGTGAGGGGAAGGATCAGGTACTTTGAACTTTGGTCGCGGTGGAACCTGGGTAAATTAGTTGCTACCGGCCCTCATGGATTTAGTAGCTAACTTGAGTGGGGTAACTAGAAAACTGGAAGATGAGATTGGAAAAGTCATAATTGAACCATGCATCATCGACCATGAATCTGTATACAAGTAGGTCCCCAGGAAATGTTCTAACTTCCGCGCACTCTCGCACTTGCGATTCTCAACGGCAAGCTGAGATGTAGCGAAGCGCCAGTGCCATTGTAGCCTGTCTTTGAGCTCTTGACTGAAAGGGCAAGAGATGTAGCGCAGCCGTCTGATCGAAAAGCAGCCAGGCAGCCAGGTTGCAACATCACTCAAGGCAAGAAAAAGGGGTACAAGATAGCACAAGCATGACTGCTTGGTTGTTTTAAACATTTTTTAAAATCACCACAGTTGTATAGAGTGAGAGATATGTTTCAAACCATTTCCACTACTAACACCATAGTAATCACTAACCATGGCAGTAATAATCTACCATCGTTAACTATCATTAGCTCACCAATTGTTGAAGGAGAAAGGCATGAGTGCAAGCCCCCATGGGAATACCAAGGCCTAACTCAACGGTATGAACCACAATTCGCTGGCTGTTGGTTGGGAGGGAGCTGCGGCTGGAGCCAGGTGTAGCCAGCACTTGAAAGAGCCCTTTAAAGGGGGGAGCGAGGTCAGGAGCGGCCCCCAGGAGGGTTCGAACGCTAGTGAGTCATCATCAACCATGGTCGAATTCAGAGATGTTTAACCATCAACGGTCGATCAAGTCGAAGATTTAACATCATCAATGGTTCCCCGTCAATGATTTCCAAGGGTAACCATCCGTTGTTGGCCTTTTCGTCGCAAGGGGCGAGAGGAACGTTTCTTCGGACTAGCTGATTAAAGCTGGATCATATTGGCTGACAACCATGATGGTTCACAATGCCCAACAACCATTGATCATGTCCAATATGGTGAACAATCGCTGATTACAATCATGAAATTCATGTCACAATCATTCATCATGATGGTTAATCATTGATCACCAAGCATCATATTGTCCGTCGCTGGGCGCAGGGCCGTGGCCCCGGTGACCGCCACTCGCATGGCCAAGTTGCGGTAAACGGTGTTCGAGTTCGTCGTTGTTTGTTGACTGTTTTCGGGAGTTTTCCCAGCTTTTTGGGATGATTGACTATGATTGACTCATATGGCTCCCTATTTCCCACAACATTCAGTGTTGTATTCCATCCATTATTGTTGGTTGTTATCCCCACTATTGATGGTTAATGTTGACCCATAGCCATACTTTTCACCAACCCGTGTCCAACACTGCCCCCACACAGTTGCAATGCCGACAGCCTGCTCGACTCAGGAACCACCAGCATACGTGCAACTCATGTGGATGGAAAAGGTGAGTATTCCAACCCCAATTCGCCGTTGGTAGCCATCATTAGCAATATTGTTGACCATCAGTTTGCCATCAATCAACCATCAACTAGCCATCAACTAACCATTACTAAAAATCATTTGCCAATATGGATTTGTCCAGACATGCTGATACCTACTAACCATCCAAGTTCCCAACCATTGCGAATAGGGACACAACCAGCTTTGGCTGTACACTGTTTTTGGACAAGTTTATTTTTTGGTTTGACGTCAGTTTATCTAAGGCATATTGGAAACCGCACCATTCTACATTTCATTTTCTTACCCATGTTTTTGTTGTTGTTGTCGTTGCTGCCAGCTGTCGTTGCTGCCAGCTGTCGTTGTCGTTGTCGATGTCGTTGTCGTTGTTGTTGTCGTTGTGGTTGTCGCTGTCGTTGTCGTTGTCGTTTCTGTTGTCGTTGTCGTTTCTGTTGCCGTTGTCGTTTCTGTTGTCGTTGCCGTTTCTGTTGTCGTTGTCGTTGTTGTCGTTGTCGTTGTCGTTGTCGTTGTTGTAGTCGTTGTCCTTGTCGTTGTTGTTTTCGTTGTCGTTGTTGTTGTCGTCGTCGTTGTTGTTGTTCCTGTTGTCTTTGTTGTTGTTGTTGTTGCTCTTGTTGTCATTGTCATTGTAGTTTTTGTGGTTGTCGTAGTAGTTGTTGTTGTTCCTGTTGTCATTGTTGTTGTTGTCGTTGTGTCTTTGTTTGTTGTTAGTGAATTGGTGCTGCTTGCTTGTACTGTGTTGTTTGTTTTTTGTTGTGGTTGTTTGTTGTTTGTTTTTGGTAGTAGTTGTCGTGGTAGTGGTAGTGGTAGTGGTAGTGGTAGTGGTAGTGGTAGTGGTAGTGGTAGTAGTAGTAGTTGTTGTTGTCATTTTAGTTATTAACTGTTGATGTTGCACTTGCTATTGCTGTTGCAGTTGTTGTCGCCATTTTTGTTTGTGGTTTGTTATTGTTTTATGTTGATTGTTGTTTGCCCTTTTTGTTCTTTTCTTGATGTTTGTATATTTTTGTTGTTTGTTGTGTCTTCTTCATCGTTCGTCGTTGTTGCTGGGTGTCGTTGTCATTGGCGTTGTCATTGTCGTTGTCATTGTCGTTGTCGTTGTCGTTGTTGTTGTTGTTGGTGGTGGTGGCCTTGGTACTTGGTAGGGGTCAGTATATCACGGTCATGATCGTAGTGGTAGTGGCAGCAGCAGGAGTGGTAGTATACCCCCAAATCATCCACTTTATATTGGTCATAGCAGCAAACCAACCATTTATTTGGGCCCCTTATTTTAAGAGAAACTCCCCATATGGGTGTTTCTCAAAATAGGGGTACCCCTAAATCATCCATTAATAGTCATTTATAGTGATAAACCAACCATTTCTTGGGCCCCTTATTGTAAGAGAAACTCCCCATATAGCAATCATAATAGCGGCAGCATTGGGTCCACGTCGCGGGATGGTGATCTTCACGTTGGAGCTGGTGGTCGAGGACGCGGTTGTTCACCAGGTTTGACCTCAGACCCTGGTGGATCACAACAACAAAGCGCCATCAACCTGACTGTTGGTTGGGAGGGAGCTAAGGGGCTAGCAACTATGAGGTTTCTAGTGAATGATTACGGTTAGTACCGATGATTCTTGGGGAACAAAACTGTTGTGAAAACTAAACCCAAACTAAAACTATCAACGCTTGACACCAGGTTTTTAGATATCTATTGCAAAAACCAAAGCTGGTTAAAAAGAAATGTTTCTGGCATCGAGTTTCTGCGGGGTAATAGCTGTGAAAACTAGGTGGGTCAAAACTGTCAAAACTAAGACATATCCCCCAGCACCAGTTCAAAGATGTATGTTGGTTTCTCAAACCAGGGAATCCCAAAGGTATGATTGCTTCACTGCTATGAAGGATTCATATAAAGGATGACAACCGGGGGGAACCCAAGTTGACTTGAGAAACCACCAGTTCACATTTATGGCTTTGGGTCAATATTCATCAACCAACTAATACCAACACAACTATAGGGAAAACAATGATTATTGATGGGGGAATCAGGGGTACAGGTTTTTGACCCACAGCCTTATCAATACTTATTGCAACTGTTTTAACAGCCACCTCCGCAAAAATCACAGATCCAAGACATGATGGTTGAGCTTAGATGGCCCCACATCTTTTGGTGCCACTATCCAGCTTTAGGCACAGCCACACGTGTCTTCTTGATGATGGTTGATGTTAATTTGGCAGTATGTAGATGCTCGTATTGTGCGTATGTGGTGTCTCCAGATGCAAGGCGTTACATTTTCTCGAATCACACTCACACAACTGTTCAGTTTTGAGAATGTGAGCCACACATTGGTATGTGTCTATCTGGAAGGTATGAAAGCCTATGTTTCGTTACCTTGAGATACATGACATGATGATTCTAGTTGTTCTGTTTTTTTTGATCTTACTGGTACTCAATAATTCAATCGTATTTGGAAGACAGATGTGGCTGTAAGATAATGTGCAAGTTGTGATGAAATGCAACAGTCAAGTGGAGAAATCTAGAGTAAAGTAGAGTGAAGTGGTGCACGTATGCATGCAGAAAATTTTGACCGTGCATTTCCACGCATTTCCCCTGAAATATGTGACTGTTCCTTGCATCTTTACATATACATACATATGTATATGGCTTTCTGGTAGTGCATACAAAGCTTTGATCATTTGCTCAATTTTGGAACTAGAAATTTAAATCAGGGCAACCTGCAAAAATCCACTATTCACCAGTGCTTACACTGCGAAACCATTGTTCACAACTATTTTTCCCTTAGTGGCCACGGTCATCAACTGCCGTCAACATCACCACCCATCATTAACAATCACCCACCAACATTAACCATCATGAATCATCATTCACTACTCAACCACGATTAACCATCATTTCGGCTGTTAATCATCATGACGTCTCATGACCATTCAATTTCACCAACCATCATCAACCACGGCTGCAGGAACCTTCCATAATGCCTCACGTCGTCTGCGTTGCAGGATCTTCGTTACGCTGGAAAGCGGAGGACGCTGCAGCGGTGACAAGTCAGGCTATGAGTTGTAGTACAATGACTATGATGATGAGGGGTTGAGAATGGTTGAGAATGTTTGAGAATGTTTGAGAATGGTTGAGAATGGTTGAGAATGTTTGAGAATGGATGAGAATGGTTGAGAATGGTTGAGAATGGTTGATAATGGTTGAGAATGGTTGAGAATGGTTGAGAATGGTTGATAAGGATTGAGAATGGTTGAGAACGGTTGAGAATGGTTGATGATGGTTGATAATGGTTGATAATGGTTGATAATGGTTGATAATGGTTGATAGTGGTTGACAATGGTTGATAATGGTTGATAATGGTTGCTAATGGTTGCTAATGGTTGATAATGGTTGATAATGGTTGATAATGGTTGAGAATGGTTGAGAATGCTTGATAAACAATGATTTACAATAATCAATTGTGAATGAAAATCACTAATGATTAACAATCATAAGCATGATCAACTATTTAAGATTTTCTTGGTTGATAAACAACAATTAACAATAATGGCTGAAAAACTATGGCTAATGAGTCAGACAATTTTTCAGTTTCATGGTTCGTAACGGTTGATAAAGCTTATTAATGTTTCATACTACTGAATAACAATGACACACACTATAATGGCCAATGCAGGTTCAGAATGCTTTTTCATGTTCATGATAGATGGCGCACATATTATTTTCTGGTTGAGAACGTTTTTTTCCGCTGTTATTAGACATTTCACACAAATGGTTTCCATTTGGTGAACAATGCTTTTTCATCATTTGATTATCACAATGTTTGTGTGTATATGACTCTTTCTCAAAATATGGACACCCCAAATCTTAGGAATCAACCAACCATTCCCGAAGCTCCTCGATGCTTAATTAACATGATTCATGACAGTGGTCAATGGTTTGGGGTAAGCCCTATGGATTTTTTTCACGAATGGTTGTGGGTCAAAATCCTGTAAGTTGACGAACATCCCCACAATGACCAACCTAGTCTTTGCTGGGATGTTCACCCGCCCATTTTTGATTATATGTGGTTATGACCCGTAGCCGCGAATATACGTGTATATGTCAACATCTCGCGGACACATGTAGAGATACATGCGCATATGGCAACGGTTGTGTATCCTCAACAAACCACGGGTTCCGATTGGACGCACCATGCAGACTTTACATATACATTTACATGGAGCAAATGCATGCATGTATTTGAGTATATGTAAACATATATTTGCATCCACACATGGTGGTTTTTCAAACTTGGAGATCCCCCAAATCATCCATTTTAGCAACCATTTATAGTATTAGATCAATTAGTTTTGGGGTATGCCTCTTTTGAGAAACCACCACCCGTACATATCCAACACCCACATAAGTTCGGGTCCATGTGAAATAAACGGCAAGTCATCATCACTATTGAAGAATCATGAAGCATGGAGGCACCATGTGGGTCTTCAACATCATTGAGCATGAACACATCATGAAGGGTCAAACATATTGACGGACCTGGAGTCTTGGAAAGTATTTCACGTCCCTGCCACGAAAGAGTTGAACTTCCCACAAACAACCTTTACGCGTTTAGTGGTAAGACTTCTCAAGAACGATTGACATACCGTTCTTTTGCGGCAAAGGTATACATAACCGTTGTTTGCGAATCACAAAGAACTATACGAGGGTTTATCAAGATGGTGAACCCCTAAAAAATGCATAGTTTATTCAAATCCTGCAACGAGGTGTCTCTGCAGTGTTTCTTTCCACTTGGACTCCTGAGGGTGGACTCTGAGAGTACGAATTTTTGTGATTTCTTGCAAGTTGCAAGCTGCTGGCTGCCGAAATTGTTCAACTTGGGTGCAATCGCATAGCATTCAAGGTATATTGTAAACATGTCAGAATTGCACATCGATAGGTAGAAACAAGGACAGGCAGATAGAAACGACTTTGCAGGTAGATTGAAATGTATGTACCTTCTAAGATTTAGACATCTATATACATACATATCTATATAGGTGTGGAATGGTGTGGATAAATCAACGGACATGCAGATTTTCACAATGTATTTATATTGATCCACTCATAAAATTGATCATAATAACTATTTGTGCATATACATATGAACATATTTTCATATGATACATATGAACATATATACATATGAATATTTAACCATATGAGCATGTAAATATAAATATAAATATAAATATAAATATAAATATAAATATAAATATATATATATGTAAATATATTTGTACACAAATATATGAATATGTAACTAAGATTTCCCAGGTGAGGTGAGTTGGCTAACCAGATAACTTCAGCTGTTTGATGGTAAATGGTCCGCTTGTTGGCTCAGCTTCTCCCCGGGCCTGGGATGAGGTGCCGGCACCACGGCTTAGCTTCGCGTTGCGGCGAGGCGTTGCGTCGATGGTTTCCGGGCCGCCCTTGCCTTGCGCTTCTGGGATCTGGCACCGGTGCTCTTGGAGGTGCGGGAACTTTGGGACAGCGGGTGAATGGTGGGGTTTAGGGTAGTTACATGCTTAACAATTGTTAATAACAGGGATTAATAATAGGGATGCGTTTATTGATAAACAATGGTTAATAATAGGGATGAATAATAGAGATGAATAATTAGCAATACTTAGGGGTAGTTATATGATATACAATGGTTAATAGGGATGAATAATAGAGATGAATAATATGGATTGATGATAGGGTAATAGGGTAGGGATTGATGATAGGGATGAATGATAGGGATTAATAATTAAAAATACTTAAGGGTAGTTTTTTGCTAAGCAATGGTTGCTAATGGATCATCATGGTTAAGAATGGGGGATATAGATGATTGGGGATTAATGATAGGGATGAATAATAGGATAAGAGGGATTAATACGATGTTAATCTGGTGGTTTCTCAAAACGGGGGGCCCAAAAAATGGCAGGTTTACTACTATAAATGATTTACATTGGATTATTTTTGCGAAACGCCTTTTTTAAGAAACCCCCATATGATTAACGATGGTTAGTAATGGCTAATAATTGTCGATACAAGTTAATAATAGGGATGAATAATAAACAATGGTTAATGATACGGATTGATAATAGGGATGAATAATAGGGTAATAGGGTAGGGAATAATAATAGGGATTAAACCATTAACAATGCAATAATGGTACCAATAACAGTTGAGTTATATTGTTAATGTTATTAATGGTAGTTAATTGTTAACAATGCTAATGGTTGTTAACGATTGATGGGGAGATAGATAATAGGGATTAATAGTAGGGATGAGTAATAGGGAATGATAAGGGATGATCACCAACAATATGAGGGTAGCTATAATGTTATAGTGATCCCAAAAACGGTTGATTTATTACTAGAAATGGTTGATATAAATGATGATGAATAGTTGATATCAGTCAATCACATGGTTAATAATGCTTATGCATAGGGATATAAATGATAGGGATTAATAATGGGGATTAGTAATAGGGATGAAGAATACGGTAATAGGGATGGAATAGGGATGAATAATAGGATTTGATAATAGGGATTCATAATGGGGATTACTAGTAGGGATTAATAGTAGGGATGGATAATGGGATGAATATTAAGGATGAATGAAATGGATTAACAAAATGGATGAATGAAATGGATTAACAATAGGGATGAATCATGGGGATTAATAATAGGGATGAGTAATGGGGATGAATAATATGGATGAATATTAGGGATGAATAATAGGGATAAATGATAGGGATGAATAGTAGGGATGAATGATAGGGATGAAAAATAGGGATGAATAATAGGGATGAATAATGGGGATGCATGATTGGGATCAATCAGGGAGAATCTCCGACACTATGAGGTTAATTATAATGTTCTAGTGATCCCAAAGTTGTGGTTGGTTTGTTACTAGAAATGGTTGATATAAAGGATGAGAACTGGAGGTATGATTTAGGGGTACCTCTATTTTGAGAAACACCAATATGGTTATGTGCCAAGCCATGACGGGTAACCGTTCGAACGCACCATAGCTACTGATCAGTGGAAAACCATTGGTTTGGGGCTGCCACAGTGGATGATTTGGGGGTAACCCCCCCATTTTGAGAAACCACCATATAGACAACAATGAGTTTCATGGCCAATCATTGTTTAATTGAGGGTCAAGAATGGATGATCACCAGCAGCAGGCAACAGTGATGATGGCTAGATGGTTCACCATGGTGGCGAACTGGAGATCCAGCTGTTAATAAACCGCCAGAATCTTCAACTGTAAAGCATAAGCTACTTATGGTACATTTGGGAGTGGTTCTTTATTTTTGATTCCCAATTACTGCTATAAGCAACCACAATGAAGCTGGCTTTAAACCAGGCAAACAATTGATCGACAACCAGCATGCGTGGTCAACACTGCTGACAACCAACAGCTATCTCACTGTAATATGGTGGTTGAAAAAAGGGTGATCAATGAATATACGCTATATAAACAAGCAATTGACAATAGTGGAAGCAACCCAGGTCTTTGACCTTGTGTTGCGAGTTGACTCATCCTCTGTTGAGTATTGGTGACCCCAAGGCTGTTGGTTTTGCTTGAAACATGGTAACATGGGGATTTTCACAACCGCCCGTGTTTTTACCAACGTCGAAGCAAATTACCTGGAGCTCGTGAGGATGTGGAAATTGCTGGATCATGTGTGGGATGACGAAAAGTTGTATATTGGAGCCTTTTCTCGTCTTCTTTCTTGTTGGCATCGCCACAGCTTTCCATGTCAGGGTGGCGGCACACCCACAGGAAGATTCAAGCCCACGACGTACCATTCAACATTGCACCATCTCGTGTCTTCGTTTGGCTTGGAAGAAACTTCACAGCAGGTCGTAGGCACCACCAAGGGTCCATCTGCTGTGTCCCAGCGAGATGAGGAGGAGGGCCAATGAAAACGGACTTGGTCCATTAACTTTTGGAATGAACCACTGCTCTCAAACGAAGGCGCTTCTTGTTTGCAGGCCATAGTCCCCACCCCATCTTTACCCACATAGCATTAACCGCGGGTGCAACTTGAGATGAATCTTAACTTCCAACACAACATAGCATCCATGCCGCAAGTTGACATGAACGTCAACATCGACCCCCCAAGCGCCCAAGAAACAATGCCATCACCAAAAAGGACAACGCCTCCACGGTTGTGAGGATCCGTGTCACCTCACGGATTTTCACAACCGTGTGTTTTTATCAAAGCCGAAGCAACTTACCTGAAGTTCGTGAGGATGTGAAAATTGCGGGATCATGTGTGGGACGACAAAAAGTGACATACCGCAGCCTTTTCTCTTCTTTCCTGCTTGGCATCGCCCCAGCTTTCGATGCAAGGGCGGGGGCATACCCACAAGAAGGTCTCAAGCCCACGACGTACCATTCAACGTAGCACCATCTCGTGTCTTCATTTGGCTTGAAAGAAACTTCACAGCAGGTGGTGGGCACCACTAAGAGTCCATTTGCTGTGTCCCAGCGAGATGAGGAGGAGGGCCAATGAAAACGGACTTGGTCCATCAACTTTTGGAATGAACCACTGCTCTCACACGAAGGTGCTTCTTGTTCGCAGGCCATAGTCCCCACCCCAACCCCACCCACATAGCATTCACCGCGGGTGCAACTTGAGATGAATGTTCACTTCCAACCCAACGTAGCATCAATGTTGCAAGTCGACATGAACGTGCACATCAACCCCCCCCAACCACCCTAGAAACAATGCCACCACCGAAAAAGACAACGCCTCCAGGATTGTGAGGATCCGTGTCACCTAGAACATATCACTATTTAGGGACCAAAGCCATGTGGTACCCCTATCCCTGGTGAGCTGGTCATAGATTGACGGCTACTAAGCGGCTACTAGTGATCAATCATCATCAATCATCTTCAATCGTCATCAGCACTTGTTACCCCTTGTTTTTTGTTTGTAGCTATATACAGATATATCAAAAAGCCATTATTGTTGGCTACTAAGGCTTATCATCCATCATCATCGACCACCATCAACAATCATCCACCACCATCAACCATCATCAACCATCATCAATCATCATCAACCTTCATCAACCATCATCATTCCTTGGCCTAACCCGTACCGCGCTCAGACGTCAGACGGCAAGTTTCATGGCAAGGGGAAGGCCTGGTGGGAGGAACAGCCCAAGCAGTATCCCAGGCGTAGACAGGGATTCGCAGCGATCAAATCAGCTGAGATGTGGTTCCCAATTTATAGTCAGTTGCTTCAGTTACTGGGGAAACTTGTTGATATGACACGGTTGTATGTAAATGGTGTTTAAATCAACGAATCACTAGGGAAATTGCTGAAATCACTGGCTTTCGGAGGTTCCAGTAAGCTGTGTGGGATTTTCATCCAGCAATCTCCTGATGTCACAGGCCCCCAGAAAGTGGTGGGTGCGTTTGTGGATGTGACTGAGTTTGTAGTTGTGCTTCTTATTTCGCTTCGTGCTTGTTGTTGTCAATGCTGCTGTTGCACTTGGCCAGCTGGCAACCGCTTCGGCGCAAGTCCGGATTTAGCTTGCAATGCAACTGATTATATAAACCTCTTGATGGCACTTAAAATGTATCACATTGTAAGCGATAATGTATAGTCTAGTCACAGTCAGAATGGTTCATGCTCGTTGAAACTCATCAGCAACATTTATGAATTAATCAAATTGGTATAGCTAGTTCAACCAGCGATAGCTGGTTGATACTGAATGGATCAACTTCCCTGGTTGAAAAGGGGGGGCGGGGGTGGGGGCCAATCAACTGCCGTGGCTGCCACCAAGAAGTCAGGGTTCCGTCGAGACAGTTGCCATGCAAGGTTGCAGGTTGCCTTGATCCTGCATCAACCATCATCAACCATCATCAACCATCATCAGCCATGATCAAGCACCATCAATTATCATTTACCATCATCAACCATCATCAGCCATCATCAACCATCATCGACCATCATCAACAAAATCAACATTATCAGCCATCTTTGATAATAGTGATTGTGCATCAGTAATAGCACCATTGGTAAGTGTGATATAATTCTCATGAGCCATCAGCACAATTGCAATTCTTCCTGACGATAATCAACCAAGAGCCATGATTTGGCTCTTACTCTGCTTAACTGAATGATAACCATCAACCATAATCCGAAAACCATCATTAGCTAAACAACCTCCACGACCATCAACCATAATCTACCATAATCTACTATACTGCAAACTTTCATAATCTGCCATGGCCTACCATGATCTACCATCATGATGATCTACCTAAATCTACCATCATTCCACCATCATCATATCATGTGTTTTTCATAATCATATTTTTAGTTCTTAATGATCATCAGTAATGATGATTTAATACCCTTTCATTATGATGACAAGATGATACTGCAAATTCAAAAGGGTAGATAATGGAGATTAATGATCATAGCAACGATGAATAACCTTTTGGTCAGCTCAAGCCTTCACCACCGCAATAACATTAGTGACCAAAACAATCAGAATCATCCTACCATAAGAAGAATCATTTTTAACCAAAGTAAGATTGCTCATCATCATCATCATCATCATCAACATCATCATCATCATCATCATTATCATCATCATCATCATCATCCTCATCCTCATCCTCATCACCATCAATATCATCCATCATCCATCATCAATATCATCCATCATCAATATCATCCATCATTTATCATCCATCATCCATCATCGCCATCATCATCATCATCATCATCATCATCATCATCATCCATCATCCATCATCCATCATCATCACCATCATCATCACCATCCATCATCCATCATCCATCATCCATCATCCATCATCCATCATCCATCATCCATCATCCATCATCCATCATCCATCATCCATCATCCATCATCCACCATCAATATCATCCATCATCCATCATCAATATCATCCATCATTTATCATCCATCATCAATATCATCCATCATCAATATCATCCATCATTTATCATCCATCATCCATCATCCATATCATCATCATCAATATCATCCTTCATTAATCATCCATCATCCATCATCCATCATCCATCATCCATCATCCATCATCCATCATCCATCATCAATATTATCCATCATCCATCATCAATATCATCCATCATCCATCATCCATCATCCATCATCCATCATCATCATCATCATCCTCCATCATTCATCATCCATCATTCATCATCCATCATCCATCATCCATCATCCATCATCCATCATCAGTCATCATCAACCATCATCATCATCATCATCATCATCATCATCATCATCATCATCATCATCATCATCATCATCATCATCATTCATCATCATCATCATCCCTCTTGATGATCATAATCACTCTTGATCATTGTGATCTTTGGTGACTATAATCTTTTTACCGTAACGACAACCATTTACAACCACAGTGATATAAATGATTATCATGATCACTATTGATGAACATAATTACTCTAAATGATCATAACCAGAATCACCAAAATAATCATAACAACCATAAATTCCTCAACAGAATCACCATAGTAGTCCTTCTGATCATAACCCTTAACAACCTTAGTGACCAACAGAACCATCAACAATCCTACCACAATAGCAACCATTCAGAACCATCGCAATCCTTGTGACCATAACCCTTCACTCATTCGCCCACCCTCCACCACCACCCCCACCGCCACCAAGCGCCTTCGTTCCACCAGCCGCGACGAGGCCTTGGTGTTCGACCTGCCGGACGAGTTGTGCAGGGCTGCCATGGCCCTGCCGCCAGGGACCCACAGCTGGGCATGGCGAGGGTTCATCACTGGTGCCGGCAAAGAGGCCGGGAGCAGGTCCCCACGGCGAATTCTCCCATGGTTTCAGCTGGGGTTCCTTCACTGGGTGCAACTAACCATAGCTTCACGCCATGGCTTCACAAACCCCAGCTGCACATCCAAGTTTCCCGTACTATCCCATGTTCAAGGGGAGGCTAGGAGTGACCCCCAGGAGTGCTTGGTTCACCGCAGATCAATGGTTGATCGTCGGCTGGTGATGAGATGGGCGAGTGGTGTGGGTGTTGGCGAGCGTATGATACAGGGTGAGACCCTCAAACCTTATAAGTTTTGGTGGTCAATGCTTGTTGCGGGTTGCGCGGGCAAGCTGCTTAAGCATGGTGGTATTGAGCTGTTATTGTCCATCATGATGGTTCATGCTAAATAGTTGGTTAATGATCACCATCATGATTCAGAATGCTTTATAGTTTGTTAGCACTTGATCAATGGAGAATGGGTCGTCATGGACGGCTTCATGACCCAATGATGGCAAATGTGAAGATCATTCACTACTATTTAGATGGCCATGCCAATCTTCATAGTTGGTTGCAGCTTAGTTAATAATTGGTTAGCTATGACATTATGTCAATTCTTGAAGGTTTTTGTTTGGTTTATCAATCTTTGATGGCTAACAGATTGGTGCTAAGATGATTGATAGATTTGGTCAGTGTTGAATTGTAATGCTTGGTTCATACTTGGTTAGCCATGACCTTTATTTACCAGCCAATTGATTAATGGCCGCTGAGTAGCTGCTGAGTTGTTGGTCAGTATTTAATCATATGGTGAATGGTTGGTGAATCACATAATGATTGTTATTGACTGGCTGTTTTTTTTGAAGGATGGTTAATGATTTGTGGATGGTTGAGGGCTGATAGTTGCTTATTGGCTCGCGCGATCGGTCACACAACTATGCCCAGGCATTCTGCCGTGACGATAGTTCTTCTGTGGCACGGAGAGTACATGTTATCCAGTGAATTCATTTAATTAAATGCCAACTAAGCTCCACCTTTCCGATAACGGTTCAGGTTCGCTATGAATTTCGAAATTCGTTTCGCACTAGATTCGTTGTCTACCGGTGTCGAAGGGAACAAAACTGGCTCCGATCTGTCAAAGGGAAAAACACTCACCCAAGTAGTACTGGTTCCCAAGTAAGCACCATCACCAAAAAACTTGCGAATGGACTGAAGGGTACGACATTGTGAAACCAGTTTCGGTCTGCCTTTGACACCTGAAGAAGGTTTGACGCCTGGCATAATCTGTAAGGCCTTGCAATTGTTCAGGCCCCTGTCCACTGGATACACAGGTCGTTGCAAAATGGATCCAATCAACTTGACACAAGATCGGAAGGTAACCAACTGGACATTCAAGGTGTCAACATTGAGAGCACTACCCGAACCATCAAACATGCGATAACCACAGTATTTGCCAAGCTGTTTGGGTACCATCATCTTGGTCGCGGTGACACAGTCTACAAAAAGCTCTAACCAGGTGACCCCTGGATCATCATCTGCTTCTGCCTCTGGCCATTGAAGATGTGATAGCCAGGTGGCAACTGCGGCAACAAACCAAGCAGGATGGGGCAAAGAACACATCTGAGAATCACTAAGAGTAACATCAAAATGCAAAACCGGCTCATGTGGTTGCCACTGGGCTAAACGCTCAAACGGGTCTACAGCTCCCTCAACACTCAGTTGTGGTTCTGCATGGGAGTTCGCAGGTTTCATCTTGAAGTCCGAAATTTTTCGTGTCAGGTCACCCAAGAACTGTGTGAACTTGTGCCAGTATTGTATTCGAACCCGATAGAACTGATGCAGTCGTTGGACCAGTTCCAGAATCGTAGGATCGGTTGTCCTCCATTGGTTTGCAGCTGCTCTGTCCGCTGCATGGTTACCCACGGCCAGGTGAGCCACGCTGAAAACCTCCCCCCGCGTAAGCTGAAACAACGGTCGCGTAAGCTCTGCGTAAGCTTTGGCGTAAGCCAGGCATTTCCAGGGTGTGTCATATGGAGGCTGCGTAAGCAAAGCCTGCAATGGCGTAAGGTTGCGTAAGCAGCGGCGTAAGCGGCACCCCCGCGTAAGCTGAAACTGCGGTCGCGTAAGCGCCGCGTAAGCTTTCGCGTAAGGCAGTTCTTACGAAATAGGAATCCATCAAGGTTTTCAGCATGGCTCAGGTGTGCTTGCCATGGATCATCAATTGTAGAAACATCCTGGTGAGCTCGTACATGTGAAATGGAAACATGTTCGCGTGTTCTTCCTGCCAAAACTTCCTTCAAAAGTAAAAGCAAGTCAGCATTAGTCTCCATTCCCAGTTTTCGATTGTTGTGCACATCCAGAATGTTGTTTGTGGTTGTCACTGCATACTCACTGTCGCTGTGAATTTCTATCCAGTAGTACATCGACACCGCATGGATGATTGCCAGAATTTCAGCCCGATCGTTCGACTGTCGTCCTGGAACATATCCTGTTTGCAAGGTTCGGAAGGTTCGTGGTACAACTCCAGTGCAAATGAAGTTCTGTGTATCGAAGTGTCTCTCACATGATTTCGATTCATCAATCACCACAGCCCATGTAGCCACTGAGCACTCTGGTTGTGTGGGGTGAACACAACTCCCATCAGTGAAAACACGTGGATGTTGAGCAGGCTCATTACATGGCATGACATGTGAATCAGGCAGCACATGCATAGCTGCCCACTGTCTCAAAGAAATTTCCTCTGGTGACCTAGGAATTACTGGTAAACTTGGCCAAAACGGACAATGCTCGTGCATCCAGTCAAAGGTGGACTGGTAGGGCTCACGAATTGACTCAAAAGCCGGGCAGTGCACGATGCAATGAACTTGACTATCATGTGGATCCATGCAAAAGGGCAAGATCCATCGCTGGTTCCCCAATGCCTAGCTTTATCACCATAAACATTGACTCCCGAGAGGTATCTAACCAGGATATTTTGTTGAGTGGTTTCGTGTTTCGAGAGCAACTGCGTTGTGGCACGGATGTTGATTGATGGGATTTGGTCCATTCCCTTCCTGTGTCTGACCTCAGTGAGAAGGATGGATTCCCAAGCCATGTCAACCAAACTGTCGATGTGATTTGGGCAAGTGTAGGTCAATGAGCATATCAACCCATCAGCGTTGCACAAGTTACCTTGTTGCGTGACCTTCCAACCAAGTCGAAGGAGCCATCTTTTTAAACATCCAAAGGGACCATGAATGTGTTTCGCATCAACACTGGAATCCCGCAAGATGTCAAGGAAGATTTCCCCTGTGTCAGGGTAGAGGTGCAGGAACTTTCGGCACAAACGAAGGCAACGTTTGACTGAGAGAACCTCAGGGTCTGCAATGCTATCATGAGTCAAGGCACATGCTAAGTGTTCATTACGTTGTTTCCATGACTTGCAGATGACATTAGCAATGGCACTGCGAAAAAGCTGAAAATGCTCCCATCCAAAGGGCACAATCTCAATCCCATACAGTGCTGTGCTCACTGAAGATCCCAAAATGGCCCGCCACTTTTCACTGAGGGTAATTGGTAGGCCAATCAACCGTTTTGTGCGCATAATTGCTTCATCGAAACGTGTTTTGGAGTGCTGGGCACATAACACCTTGCGATATCGCATAGTTGCACCAAGATCCTTAGCCTTTGAGACAACTTGGAGGTTGGCATTGTCAAAGATCTGTTGGATATCCTGGTTCTGTTGTTTAGTGGTTGGAAAAACTGACCACATCCAGCTTTTCTTGATATCGAGTTCAAGCTTCCATGCTTCCAGCATGTCACGAGTTGCACGGATTGAGTCGATGATTTCGGAAATGTTCTGCGCTACAAACTCCCAGTTGTCTGCATAGGCCCATGGTTGGGCCCCACTTTGTCCAGCAATTTTGAAAAATACCCAGCAAATGATTGCCATACATGGAACACTTACCGGGTCACCTTCGGGTATTCCAGTTGTTGAGGGGTACATGGTGGAGTATGACCCGGCGATCTGTACTGACCGCTTCATGTTTTGCAACAGTTGGTACCAAGCTCGTGCGATCCTGGATGGTACTCCAACTTTAAGCAAAGCTTTCATGGCAACCCATCTGGGAACCGCATTGAAGGCTTTCTGAATGTCCAGGCAGAAACCAAAAAGCTGTGTCTTCGAGAAACGTGCCCTCTCAACGCTATGAATGATGATGACTAACCATCATTAACAATCAACCAACCATTGACCAAGCGTTGGCCAGCAACTACTTGGCTACTAACCAATCATTATCTTCATTATCGAGCAAGTTTACCACTAATGC
This sequence comes from Symbiodinium kawagutii, assembly GCA_009767595.1. Taxonomy (NCBI): domain Eukaryota; class Dinophyceae; order Suessiales; family Symbiodiniaceae; genus Symbiodinium; species Symbiodinium kawagutii. Next base: position 106,713 of record VSDK01012725.1, on the reverse strand, counting down.
GCCAGCAACCAGCTATGAACCAACCAGCCATGAACCAACCACTGACATTATGTTAAGTCAATGATTTTGAGGATCAACATTGATCAACCCTTAATATCATGAACATTTTCACAAGATTAAGGGTTGATTCGTCACACCTTGGTGAATGAAGATCACCCGATCTGCCCTGACCGGCAACCCACCGTTGTTCGGACCCTGGTGCGAACCCGCGCGCGGCTGAGGTTCTGGATCATGCTGATCCGACCCGACGCGGAGCTGTCGGTGGAACCGGCCTTTGAGAGGTCACCACACCTCCCGTGGTGCGTTCGACTGATTGGTTGATTGTTGGTTGGATGGATCATCATGGTTGGTTGGTTGGTTGATTGTGTGAAATCCTGGTTGGATCCAGGTGTTGGGGTCTCGACTTGTTGAGCACCTTTTGTATCAGCGCACGTTGTGATGTGCTGTTGGGCACGGCTCAAGGCCTCGTGTTGAGCCGAAGGCAATGTTGCCATATGTAATGTACATGTTGGTGTAGAGAACATGTTTGTCCTTTAACACCCCCTCTTGGATGTTGAAGCCTGTTGGAGCTTCAACCTCCACACTGTTTCGACCAACATGTTGAAATTCGATGTTGATCCATTAACATGTTGAAGAGTAACTGTACACTTGTTGCACTTCCATCTGTTGCAAACCTCAACTGCCAGTTGGGCTTGTTTAAGGTGTTGGCTACCGCACCTGTTGAGGATTTCTAATTAAGGCGAGCTGTGGGCACTCACGTGTTGATCTCCATGTTGGAGTGTCCCTCAGTCTTCGATCTCCATGTCTGCCGGTGTTGGTGCCGTTGACGGAGCTGTTGGTGGAGCTGCCTTGGCCTTTGTTGCCCTCTTCCACTGTTGAGATTCTGTGGCCTTGTCAGCATTGCTACTGTTGGCCTTGCGCCATGTGTTCTTCTCGTTGAAGTCTGCAAGGATGTTGGCTTCTGTGGTGTTGGCCTCCATCCAGTCGATCAGTGTTGAACTTCCTCGAAGTCTCTCCACTGTTTTCACTCCTTCAAACTTCAAGTTGTCAGTGGAGTAACCTTGTTGGTTTGCCACTGAGTGCATCTGTTGAAGAAGTCCATGAACTTGTTGTTGAAGAGCTGTTGGCATGTCGAACAAGCTCTGTGTTCCAGAGTAGTCCAACATAGCCAGAAGGTTGTAGGCCTTTGTTGGGGTCAGATCCTTTGGAGTGTTGACTCCCACCAGCATGTTGGATACGGCCATTGGGACGTTGTACGTCCACAGGTATCCGTTGGCCCAGTTGTACTTCTTGAAGACGTTGGCAAGGATCTGTTGGGTCCTGAAACCCTCGTTGTCCTCCATTGTTGG
>VSDK01012725.1:0-88872 GCA_009767595.1 Symbiodinium kawagutii | reverse complement strand
GTGTGCGCTTGAGCAGGCCGGCGAGTGCACGAAGCACAAACAACACCAACAACACAACCACAACAACCACCACCAACCCGAACAACAGCACACAACAAACAACACAAACGAAAAAACGCGCGTGTGTGCCACGTGCGCGCAACACGCAGAAGCACAAATCTTTACTCAATATGTCAGCCGCTTAATTCAGATTCTTCAGCATGGTCGTTGAACAACAATCAGCTCATTCTCGCACTGAAATCGCGTTCATCGGCACCAAAGATGATTCCCTGAGAACCAAGCTTTCCAAATGCGCACGCAAACAAGAAACGTTATATACTCTGAGGGTTCACCACGATTGAGCCCGAAAGGTGGTAGAATAGCGCCTCATGCTGTACAGGCCGTCAATTGAGGGCCGTCAATTGAGATCCCGCTGCAAATCTTGGACAGTTTGAGGGTGGCACAGCGGACGAATGACGAATGTGCACAGACCATTTTGGCTAATTATGCTCAAACCCAAGAGTGATCCATAGTGGTTAAGAGCAGGGCTTCGTATGCGTCTTTCTACGGCAGGACCGCCTTGTCTTAGCAGGGTCATACATCGTGCGAGTTCAATGTGTTTTGACAAGCATGCACAAAACCAATCTTCCTTGTGCCACGATTTACAATGTGGGCTACCTTGTGGGCTTATTTACAATGGTTATATGGCCATGGGTCAATATTAACCAACAATAATGGTGGATAATAACCAACAAGACTATAGGGAAAACAATGGCTAATGATAGGGGAACCAGGGGTACGGGGTTTTGACTCACAGCCATATCCCAATTAGAACCCCAGCTGTGCACATCCAAGAGGTTCCGTATCCTCCCATCCTTTTCCAGTTGGTTGCTCTTGATGTCAACTCTTCTTACACTATCAGGAACCACCATGAACCGTCATGAAGCAACTTACTACATGGTGGTTTCTCAAAATAGGGAACCCCATAAAAGGGTCGGTTTATTTCTATACATGTTTAATAGCGGATGATTTTGGGGGTCTCCTATTTTGATAAACAGCCATACAGCCACTCCCAGCTCTCATAAACCACAGGCCGCCAACATCAACCAGAATTTAAATACCTCGTCAACCATCATTCCTTTTCAATCAACCATGACAAGCTATCACAAACCATCACAAACCATCACAAACGATCACACACCATTAAAAACCATCACAAAGCATCACTGATCATTATTGACCACTATTCACAGTTACAGTCGACAAGCATCATGTGCACAAATCACTAACAACCATCACTTAATACAACCATTGCATCATGAACAACCATTGGTTCAAACCTAAACTCTTCCGTGGTTATTTAAGTTGGTATTCACCATGACTTACCATGGTTAACACTTCAATCCACCATCACTTTCCATGGTCAATAATGGTACTCACCATTATCAATCGCCATTATGACTTCATTTTTGTCTTTATTCACCATTATCAACCGAACTATTCCGCCAAACCATAATTCACCAGTATAGAAGCCATACTTTAAGCATCATTAACCACTAGTCACCACCATGATTCATCAACATTCGCCATCATCAACCCCCCATTATCAGGAACTATTTCGCCATTATTTACCACCATTAACCATCACTTACCATGCTTCAGACTTCAATCAACCATCACCTACCATGGTTAACAAAAGTACTCACCATTGTCAATTGCCATTATGACTTCATTTTTACCTTTATTGACCATTATTTGCCATTATTTACCACTATTTACCACTATTAACCATCATTATTAACCACTATTCGCCATGAATTCCCATGGTATTCTGGTGGTATTCACCATCATTGACGGCCATTCGCCTAGCGCCACGATATTTCGCCAAGGTGCAGCTGCAGTGCCCTTCTTCCGCCGCTGTCGTTTCGGGAGAGAGTCGGTCGTGGGCGGCGGTGCTGGGGAGCGGCGGCCCAAGGAGTGGCCTAACCCAAGGGTAGATGATGAGGGTTGGTCATTGATGATGGACACATGGATGATGATTGATGAAGGTTTAGGATGGAGAAATGGTCATTCATGATGGTTCATGATGTTGAATGATGGCAAATGCTGGTTTAGGATGATTAATGGTCATGATTGATGGTGGTTAATGATGGTTGATGGTGGTTATGGTGAGGCTTAGTACAGATTTATGATGAGTGATGAAGGTTTATGATGGAGAAACTGTCATCAATGACGGATGATATTCAATTGTGATGGTGAATGGTCACCATACACCATACAATGGTCGTTAATAAGTTTTATGATGATTGATGGTTATTCATGATGGATAGATAGTAGTGAATTATGGATTGACCACTGTGGCTAACAAATTTTCGGTGATGCGGCTTAGGATGATTAGTGATCGATGGTTCATGGGGAATCAATGTTTGATAGATCTAGTGATTAACGAACGTTTGATTCATGGTGAATTGATGGCAGTGATTCATGATGGTTCATGATGTTTGACTACCAGAAGCAAGTTGTCGATGCTTCATAGTGGTTATGATGTTTCTTTGTGTTGTGTGGTGGTTGTTTGTTGTAATTGTCGTTGTTGCAGTGGTGCTTGTGGTTGTACTTGTTCTTCTTCTTTTTCTTCTAGTTGTGGGTGTTCTGGGTGTTGGGTTGCTACTGATGAAAAGATGGAGTTGTTGCTGATGAACCATATTGCTAGCAGGATGTGGCACCGTCATGTAACCCAGCTTAATAATGTTTACATTGCGATTGTGCCAGAGAAATAAAGGTGTACTGATACACCAGCCGCCATAGTTACTTCTGCACTCCTTGACTTAGCATCACCTAGACCATCATTTGTGAACTAGCAAGTGAGAAAGAGCCGACCAGTCAAACGATAACTCTTAGTTCAATTTTCTTAACAAGTGTACACTTCCTACACAATCATTTGTTAGCAACGTTGCTGTATTCCTCCTTTCCTACTATCAGCAACCAGCCACATCTTCTTAACAACTGTTACTTCTATCATTCTATCCTCATTCTGATGTTTCGGTTTGGAATCTCCTAACTTGCAGTCAACCATCCTCAGCAATCATTGGGATGACACGTCCCGAGCTGGGCTTCTTCTCAGCACTTGTTGCCTTATCTGGTATGGAAAGAGACATCCATTTTTCCAAACATATCTAAAAACAAATAGTTCCATACATATCCTTTCTTTGGATATGTAAAGAAACAGTCTTTCTAACATGAAGAGTTCAAGAAGTTGGGAGTGGCGTCACTTCACCCTGGTACCCTTTTGGAACAGAACGGCTGTGAGTTCGCAGCTCGCCATGACTGGTCGTCGCATGGCCCGCAGCCGTGGCAGAACCAGTCACATGAGCAAGTACCAGTGATTTGGTTAGCATTGATCCTATAGATTCTATGGATTAGCATTGATGACTAGCACTGACCCTACGGATCCTACAGATCCTATGGATTCTTGGAAACCGTATCCATTTCTTGTGAAGTGATTCTTGGTTCAAGCCCAGTCATGATGGTAGCGGAATGGTAGCTACATGGTGACTCGTGATTGTTCATCAGGATTTGTCATACAGGGACAACTCATAGGTTATGCTGAAACCTTCTTGTCCAACTTGCGCTTGAGCAAAAAACTCTGCGGTCATGGTCCAATATGAGGTGCGTGCGGCCAACATCACGCCGCCTGCAAGAAACACGACCTCATCGGCATTGTCATATGAATTTGCTAATTGGGGGTTTCTCAAAATAGAGGACCCCATCAAAGTAATTGTTGGTTTTCTACCATAGATTATAGATTATTACAAAAGGATGATACTTAGGGGTACCCCTTTGACTTGAGAAACACCCAAATGGTTGTTAGCTTCTCTGCCACAGCCTTTTTTTGGGATTTCTGATTAAACATGATGTCAGGTTGGTGGTTGCCAGATCGTTGGGCAGATTTGGCGTGCAGGAATATCTGGCAGCAAGAATTCCTTGCTCGTTGAGATGGATGATCCTCCATCAATCAACCGTTGGTAAACCATTATTAACCATGCCATTATCAACCATCATCAAACATCGTTAAGTACTATTAAGCATCAGAATATATAGATTCAGAATCATGAGCCATTATATAACGACCATCAATCATTACAAACCGTCACCCAAAAGTACAGGTTACCTCTTCTGAATCATCATTGATCGTCTTTTTTTCCATCACCATTCTTCACTATCATCGGCAAGTCACCCCATGTATTTTTCTTAGTGGAACATGTGCCTGTCAATGGCATGTCTTCTCATTTTGCTGGAGCCCACCAGACAATGGGAGATCCATCATAATTGACCACCCCCATTGATATCACCATTACAGAGCTGCTCTTTCCCATTCAAATATGGGAGGCTTATCGACATGTGTATCAGTATTTGTTCTTGGTTGTTTGATTCGGCTATGTTTGTATATACGATTTTTCACAAAGTGAGAGAGCCGACGGAGGCACATAAGGTCAGACAACCATGCCCACCTTTTTGGATGTATTCGGTTCTACTGTATTCGGGATGATCCCAATCCGAGTCTGCGGCAGAAGATGTCTTAGGACGGGGAATCCTAAGCAGCAGCAAACAGCGGAAACAGTCACGCGCAGACGTATTTTGCATATATCTTTATACGAAGATCTATGTACATCTGTCACATGTCTATATTGAAAGTATATCTAATGTGTTTGTGGATATTGTTATCAGTTTCAGCAAATTAGCACGACCATGGCCCATGGCAGCAGCAAAAACTCGAATGGTTTTCTATGAGATATGTAAAGATTTGGTTTCTTTTGGCTCTAGCATGTGGATTTCTGCAACCAGTCTCGTGGGTTCCTTTGGTTCATCATATCCAAAAGAGACCAGCAACCTCTTCAGAGCTCCATCTCAGATATTGAACATCATCAGAATGCTGCTAACAGCGGATTGAAGTCACCCAGCATTCACTGGAGATCAATAGCCATACTCTATCCACAATCATCATCATCATCATCATCATCATCATCATCATCATCATCATCATCATCATCACACATCCCCCAGTGGCAGCGCCAGGTGGTCTCAGTGGCTGAGTTGGGTGGTGCCTTGGTCCGCGAGGGCAAGAGCTTGGAGCCTCAGCTGTGGAGACCCGTAACGGCGGTTAGTCATTTTGTTTTGTTGTTGTTTGATTATTTTTGAATTTTTGTTTTGTTGTTTTCCTGGAACCTCACCTTTGCGTATTTTTTTTGTTTGTGTTCTAGCTTGAAGATTGTTAGTTGCTGCTGCTGTTGATCTTCTTGTGGTTGTGGTTGTTGCGGTTGTGGTTGTGGTTGTGGTTGTGGTTGTGGTTGTGGTTGTTGCGGTTGTGGTTGTGGTTGTGGTTGTGGTTGTGGTTGTTGTTGTTGTTGTTGTTGTTGTTGTTGTTGTTGTTGTGGTTGTTCATTTGCCAGCGGGCCGAAACGAGCTTAGCGGCCGAGGTTTGAGCTCCCGGGTGGTGGCACGCCTGGGCGTAGGACGGGTGAGCAGCAGCTCCAGGCAATGCTTCAGGGAGGGAACGCCGTCATATGGGGGGATGGCTTACTGATGGCTAATGGTTGACAATTTGGTGAATAAATGGCGAGCTGGGTCAAGCAGTTAATCAACCAACTAATTGGGGGATGTTAACCAGCAATAATTCTGGAGTTGTCTTCCATCATCGACCATAATGGTTTTGTAGGGGATTATAATGGCTAATAATGGGGATAAGAACCAACAACAAGACCAATGTGGTGATTTCTTAAAAAATTGGGGACCTCAAAAATGCATGGTTTATTGCTATACATGGTTGATAAAAAAGATGATTTGAGGGACCCCTATTTTGAGAGATCACCAAATGGAAAACCATACATGATGTTGAGATGGGGTCATCGCCAACAGTCAACATCCAATGGCGAGTAACAAGTTAATGGTCAATAATTGCTGCGTAAGAAATACAAGCTATATGGCAAACTGGGTCGACCAAGTCACAACAGGCGGGTTATTCACATCCCAACAATTGGACTTCAGGGCTGATGTGAACAGCCGTTGAGGGGTGGCCTGTGATGCACAGCCATGTCATCATGGACTAAGGTATGAAGTGAAGCTAGGCGACTATCATCAACTATCATTGTCACCAAAGTTCGCCTGCAAATGGGCTTAAAATCCATGACTGCGATGCAATCACCGTTCAGATGCATAAGTTGTTTGTTTTTCAATGGCTTTGAATAAAGAGCAGCTGTAGCTAGTGTTTGAAATGTTCAACTGATGTATATATACTGTATATATATATTATATATATATATTATATATATATATATATATTTATTTAGATATATATATATATATATATATACATATATATTTAAACATATTTACATATATATATATATTTAAAACGCGTATATATATATATATACACACATATTTAAGCAGCAGTTGATGGATTGCTGAACAGTCTCTGAGTTTCAGGTCCACCAGGTCTCACTGATTTCTGCGAGCGGAAGTCTCACTGATTTTTCCGACCAAAGAAATGGCATCCATGGGCCATGGGTATCCTTCGATCATGGGAGAAGTCTTGGCAACTCATGGGACAACCGCAGATTTTCCATGGTTTCCACTGCTTTTCCCCGTAGATCTGAGCTGACGCGACTCGTGAAGTCCAGGAGCTGTTCTGTCGGAGGTGGAAAAGGCCTGGAAACTCAGAGAGCTGCAAGGCAGCTGCAGAGCTCACGAGAGCTGGTGCAACTGGGATAGTGAAGTCAGGTCCATATGGGTGTTTCTCAAATAGGGCACCTCTAGAATGGATGGTCGAGTTATATATATATATATATATAATATATATATATATATACAGTGTCAATAAACTGGATGATTTTGGGGGTTCACTTTTTTGAGAAACGCCTATATTGGTTCCTATGAGCTAGGTGAATTAACATGAAAACATGAACTAACTTGGTGTGAAGTTGGTTCATGTTGGTTTTTACTAGCTAGTTGAATTAAGCCTTATATACAACATGCTATGTTCGGTTCCTACAAGCTGGGTGAAGCAACCCTTACAACATACTACGGTGCAAAGGTCGCAGGTTTGCAACACTGTGAAGTTGGTTCCAACGATGGTTGGAAGCAGTGGGATAATATGAGATAATCATCCTGAACTCACCATTGATCAGCAAAGCTCTGATTTTGCGCGATCTTGAGGATGAATTTAGCTGCTACACTGCCTGAGCAATGGAACGAAACCACTTGAGCCGCTTGACCCAGAACTTGAACATCTAACCCATGATGTTTCATGTTCTGAAAATATAGCATAGCAACCACCCGAGAGAAAATGCTGCATCATCACTGTGTTCAAAGGTGCTGAAGAGCCACGGTTGGCTGGTGAAGGCATGATGTCTTGGTTCAAACTTATTGCTTTCAGGGAAACCATCAGTTGAGCATACCTAGAAGTGGACTGGTCCATACGGATGCTGCTGGCTAGTTGTTATCACGGTTTCTGAGTCATCAAGTGAGTCTCTCAACTGCAAGGCATCGTGATCGATTTCAGGAGACGCCATCTCTGGGGACCGTGGGTGGGCCTTGGGGACCTGTAACCAGTCACCCAAGTGGCTCCCGCTGCTGCCGAGGCCGGGGAACGCGTGCGTTTCAAGAAGGTTTCAGGCGCGCTGCTGGGCGCGGCGGTTCACCAAGGCGACCAACCCACCATGGCGACGCCGCGGGGATGGGGGGCCATCTCTACCAGGTGAAACCGATCCTGGACCGATCCAACCCGCCAGATGGCTGCTTGGGGCTCTCCTGCATCGCATGCGCTACAATGTAATATGATTGACAAGGACATCACATATTATGATGATGATGATGATGATGATGATGATGATGATGATGATGATAATGAGATGCATTGACATATTCTATTGTGATACAAGGTGATGGCAGTGATCGCCCATAAAAGGATCTAAGATTCTAAGTTCACACAATATTGCGGGCTCTTCATCCACCGGAGCACTCGTGACACTGGCAGCCCTTTGTTATTCATAACAGCTATGGCTAGTCAAGTCATGTCTACAGTAATAACTTGTCATAACGGCTGAATAATTGGTTGCTATGAGTTACATGCTGCAGCATGGTCGTTATTCATCGTTATCCAAAATACCCTGGTTTGTCCACAGAAACCATTAACTCATATGGAGAATTGGGGTAAACAATCCGGCACTGTTGCCGCACAGGCTTCATTCTTGACTCAACCTGGAATGACCAGCACTGAAACCATGCTACTGCTAGAGAAACGATGTTAACTGGCTGAGATTATCCACTTTATGCTATCGGTTGATGCCAATGATTAATGCTATTGATATTGATTGTTGATAAATTGGGTATTGTCTAGCAATCATAAACTTCAATGGTGCAAGCCAGTATTGTTCAACCACGACTGTGAATCACTCGTCGAAGATGCTGATGCGAAAAGAACTTTCAGACTACTTGCCGGAGAGCACACCTTAGCTGAGCCACGCTCACGTCAACACTTTTTCAATAATTTTCATAAGACTTTGCAAAAACAAACTTACTCTCTGGCAGATTTTACCTATAAAGATGGTGATTTTTAGCTTCCAGGTTAGTTTGCCAGAGAGTATTAGAAATCTGTTCAGCTTGTGGCTTGATGACCTTGGGCTCCCAGAATGGAAACGTGCAGTGCTTGGTGGGAGACATTCCTCTCTATCCACGTGATCTTCAGTATTCACAGATACTTTCTGTGGTATCAACAATTGTTTATTTTCCCTAGTGGATATTAACAATTGGTTGGTTGACTAATACTTGTCATAGGGCTTGAAATCACCAACCAGCTTTTGTTGCAGGGTCAATAGATGGTTACGTGGTAAATATCTATGGGTTTATAAGCACTTGATACTAATGCTTACTTGGTAGTTGTTCTTTGGTTGATACCCTCCGGTAAAGTAACCTGACAATGGATCTTGAGCATATCTTATGGTGAAACCCAGGGAAAAACACCAATAAATGGTGGATTTTCCGTTGCCAGGTTAGTTTACGAAAGGGTAACCACCCAATAATCGTCATGTTGGTGGTTTGAAACATTTTCTATTTTCTCGAACGTAATCAATAACAAATGGTTGGTTGGCAAGCACATTCTTCACAGGGGTGGGTCAACCACCAACCAGTCGTTGGTGGGCCCCTGGCAGTTATAAGTTGGCTTATAACCCCTATAACTGGTAGTTAACCCCAGTTAAGTCACTTATAAACTAACTTAGTTCAGTGGTTGGGGGCCCACCTTGTAGTAATCGTTGATCATGTTGGGATCGGCTTGTTGCTGCTCACAGTTGTTGCTGGCGAGGCGTCGGCCCCGAAAGCGGCTGGGTGAGTCGGAGAGCCTAGGGTGCCCCGGGCCGGGTGCGATGGGGGCAATGATAGTGGGACCCCCCAAATCTTCCGTGATTGATGATAGCTATTATTTATCATATGGCTATGGGTCAATATTAACCAACAATAATGGCTTATAATGACCAATCAAATCATAGGCAAAACAATGGTTAATGATAGGGGAACCAGGGGTACGGGGTTTTGACCCACAGCCATATCATTAATCATTTCTAGTGACAATAGTAATAATCATGATAAGCCATCCGTTGTTCTTGGTCCTCAATTTTCAGACTCCAAATATCCAACAGTGTTAGAATCGATCGCGCCGCTTGAAATGACCGCTTCGAAAATGGCAACATCGCCGGAGGGGTTTCCTCAACCTGTGAAATACCATGGAGCCTGTGCCGGTGTATCTTTGCATCCTCAAAATAGGGGTACCTCCAAATCATCTAGTTATAAACCATTTATAGTAATAAACCAACCATTTTTTCGGCTCCCTATGGCTTGAGAAACCACCATATCATTATGGTCGATGATGGAAGACTACTCCAAAATTTGAATGCTACGAGGCGAGGCGGGCTGCGCACGTTTTGCATTTTTATCAGTCCATCCTGTGGCGATGGGTTCATATTTACCAGCCAAAAGCCATGGGTAGGTCGAACACCGCAACAAGTAGACTAGTTGGGTCACTTGGGGCCTTGAACAGCCAGGGGTACCAGGGGCCCTCGACCCACAGCCATGTAAAGCTTTACATTGTTTTTGTGCCGCCGGATCTCGCCAGACTTGAAGGTTTTTATTTGTCGCATCTCAGACTTTGGTGGATAGTATTCACTATCCGGCCCCCCAACGTTTTTTTTGTTGGTGAAGATTCGCCCTTGAACAGGCGATCGTTACATCTACCAAAATCGCCTGTTAGTTACCCAGCTGTTGAATGTCCTTTTGGTATTCTCTCATAGTCGCTTTGACAGTGCTGCGGCACTGTCAACGCCAAGGCCAGGCTTTGAAATCACACCAGTGCTGGGTTGATGCTTCTGGGTTGCTAGTTGTCCTTGGATAGCACGTCATATCCGGAAAAACTGATGTGGTATGGTCAGCATGTATGCATGTTTTCATCCATCTACTTCATCTTTATCTACCTACCTAGCTATCTACCTTGCTATCTACCTAGTTATCCAACTAACTATCTACATATCTATCCATCCATCCATCCATCCATCCATCCATCCATCTATCTATCTATCTATCTATCTATGTATCTATCTATCAGAGCAAAGAATCAAAGGCGGGCGCACATGCTGCAGGATTTGACTCTGTGGGTGACAGCTGAATCCAACCAGCATCGGCAGAGCTGCATTTGTTGCTCCCTTCGCTTCCTCCAAAACCAGCAATAGGAAGATAGCAACGGTATCTTTGATTGCTATGTTGAGATTTCTATGGACAAGAGTGGTTTACTCGTCGGTGGGGATGCCTCATCAGCCATCATCAACCATGTTCAAGCACTCTTAACCATGAGTAAGAATCATCATGAACCAAAGTTAGATCATCTGGGATATATTGCCCACAAGATGAATAAGGATTATAGAATCATAGAACCAATCATGATCAATCATGATCATCGACCATCGAACATTCGAAAACATTTCATAGTCCATCATTTGCGATACTATTTTCAATCATCAGCCACGATATTATGTTATCGATCTGGTCATAATCAAGGGATTCTTGATCATGAACCATCATTAGCTATCGGTAAAGCCATCGCCGACATCAAGAGTGTTGGTTAACCACCAACCAGCCATCAACTAATCATTGATTCACCATTCTTCACTCACAATCATCATCTAACCATCATGAACCATTGTTAAAACCACCCATTCAACCATTCGGCGCTCATTTATTCACCATTGCCCACCATTCATGGTGGTTTCTCAAGTCATAGGGGTACCCCTAAATCCTCCAGATTATCAATCATTTGTGGTAATAAACCAACCAAAACTTCGGGGGCTCCCTATGGCTTGAGAAACCACCGCATTGGTCTTGTTGTTGGTTGTTATCCCCATTATTAGCCACTATAATCCCCTACAAAACCATTATTCCTGGTTTCCCCACTATTAACCTTTGTTTCCGTATTATTGCTGGTTAATCTCCCCCAGTAAGTGGTTAATATTGACCCAGCTCGCCATTTATTCACCATCCATCGCCTACCACCTCATCACCCACGAATCGACTCACCTGGGCGCAGAGCGGGCGGCCTCCGAGGCACTCGTCTGCTGGAAAAATGTGACACGACCAAGGTGCGGAGACGACGCGACGGGGCGAACAAGGGAGAGATGGGGGCCATATGGCGAGCTGGGTCAATATAAACCAACCAACCAATGATTAATGGTTGATAATAAGGGATAAGAACCAACAATACTAGGGGATATACCAACTATATGGCTATGGGTCAAGCAGTTAACCAACCAACCAATGGTTAAGTAATTGGTTAATGGTCGATAATAGGGGATGATAACCAACAATAGTAGGGGATATACCAACTATATGGCTATGGGTCAAGCAGTTAACCAACCAACCAATGGTTAAGTAATTGGTTAATGGTCGATAATAGGGGATGATAACCAACAATAGTAGGGGATATACCAACTATATGGCTATGGGTCAAGCAGTTAACCAACCAATTTCATGGGGGATAATCACCAACAAAACTATAGGGAAAACAATGGTTAATGATGTGGGAACCAGGGGTACAGGGTTTTGACCCACAGCCATATAAGGGTTACAGCCATTCAAAATGGTTAAGAATAGGGCATAATCAGCAACAATGATAGGGGATATACCAACTAGATGGGGATTTCTCAGCATAGGGGACCACCAAAAAGGTTTATGACTAGCTGTGGTTAGTATTGGATGATTTGGAGGTCTCCTTATTTCAAGAAACCACCCTGTAGTTGATAGATGGTTTATCTATGTTGATACATGGTTGATGCCCAGTACATGGTTCACATGTGGCTAACAGTTGTAAATATTGTTAGTATTGCCTAATACTACATGGTGGTTGCTGGCGAATAGAGGTTGAGAACCGGGTACAATAATGAAGGAGCATCTGCAAGTCAAATGGAAGTTGAATTCTACCTATATAGATACAAATGACATTGTGTTCAAGATTGTTTATCCCTTTCATTAAGACGGACAGGATAGTTTCCCAAACATTACACCATCCAAAATTGTTGATATAGGTGATTGGTGAACGCGTCTGTACTTTTCTGGTTGTTTCCTTTCTGTGTGAAGACTAGGTCATCAGTATTTTGACCATCTGTACCGACAAATCTTAGGATCATAACGAAGTTGCCATAGAGGTAATCACGGAGAAGCTCAGGAGCCACAACCGATCCGATCCGCAGTTGTGGTTACAGATCTTTGGATGCTCTGGGTGCCAGGAGGGAGCCATCTACCTAGCCAGGGGTTCCCATACATCCCTTTAAAAGGGGAGCAAGGGGAGCGAGGACAGGAGTGGCCCCCTGGAGTGGTGTGACCAAATGCTAGGTAGTGAGAGATGTTGTTTCTAATAATTATTCTCAAGTTGTTGAGAATGATTGCTTCATGACCTGGATCGTTATACAATGTCAACACTCACTGGGCATAGCTGAACCCAGGATGGGTCCCATTCCGAGCAAAGCGGTACTCTGCTTTCGTCGGTGATCTTCGGATGCACAAAACCCATGAAAGGGAGCCATTATGAGCCGTTCATCAACCAAGAACTCGCCAGGATTGACTCCCGCTATTAGTCAGAATCGACCATGAGCTGGCCATCATTAAGTATTGTTATTAGCCAGTTGTTTGAGTATTACCCACTATAATTGTCTTACTGGCCATCATTAAGTAGTGTTATTACCATTATTAGTATGAGTTCTATTAGATCCCATTGTTTGATCACCATTGTTTGATCACCATTGTTTTATTAGATCCCATTGTTTTATTAGTATTAGTACTGTTAAGCCCATTGTTTGATCACCATTGATCCCAAGGTTGATGCGCCACTTGATTGTTCGTCGCAGGCAGCTCCTCCGAGATATGAGGCTGGACTGCTTGTGTCACCACCGCCGGGAATTTGCCCGGTTGATTCGTGGGCAAATTCGCGCGTGCGCAGCTTGCCAACATGACCATAGCCGATGGCTAGGTTTCATGGGGTTTAGTGATTGCTGCTATTCATCGATTTCTTTGGTGATTTTTTCTTGAAATATGTCTGGTTCTGCCACTTGGCAGATAGATTCCCAGATGATCTGCGAGGGGTTGACTGTCATCGATCACGACCAGCCAGCAAAGCCATGCACAATTGGTCGGGCCCCCAGTCTTGGTGTTGACATTGACCACTATCCGTAATTGCCGATCATGTTTTTCCGTCATACAGCAACTGTTGCCAAACAGCTTCAGTTATCATAAACCCTGATCAAACATCACCAACCACCATAGAAACCTTCATTCAAGCATGATTCATCATCAGTGAATCGTAAGTTGACCATCAATTTAGCTTCATTGACCCTTACACAATGAATGCCGGATTAACTTATGAAGCATCAATCTAGCTTCATTCACCGTTACATCCAGGATTCAACACCGTTGATGTCTGGACACCTCTCGCAGTAGTTCAGTTGTTTCACTGTTCGTGTAATTAACAGTCAGACATCCAGGGTGTTTGTCAGCCCTGGCCCCCTTTGACCATCCCTCAGTCACAATAAACCACTATGAACATTGGTCAATAGGAGCTTCCTAGTGGTTGACTGACAGTTTAACTGGAAAAGGATGTTCGTGCTTAACACGAGGTTAACAATGTTGAATTGACCATGCTCAGATATCGGCGTTTGTCAAAATAGTCCTACCCCCAAATCATCCATTACAAACCATTCATAGTGAGAAACCATTCATCAGGGAGGTCCTCCATTTTGAGAACTCCCCATTATCAGCAACAACTGCCACCAAGCAGCAAGACTTGGGGTGTGACAAACGCACCGTTAGGAATAGGACACGTCTCCCCAGTAGGTTGATGCTGCGGCGGCGACACCTGATAGGTACGGGATTGTCAGGATGGTTCATGGTTTATTCTGATGATGGTTCATCATGATGATGGTGCGTTCAGGACGGTTTATTATAGTGATGAAGCATAGGAGATAATATCCAACCACACAAGGGATTCCACTGTTAATCATTTACAAGTAATTATGACGCAACTATTTTTAGGGGTTCCCAAGCAGGCTTGAGAACCCTCCACTTGTGGATGATCATTGGTGGTACCTGGTTGCCGGTGGTGACCCCTTGGCACAGGGTAAAAGCCTCCTGGTGCAAGCTGAAATGAAGGTGATGAGCCAAGGCCGTAGCGAGCTGCTAGTGATGAGGGCAGCGGAGGATCCCTCCAATTCGACCCTCTGGAGGGAGTCAAAGGGGTGCTCATCATCAACAGTTACATACTGGCAATCTAACATAGCAAGGGAAATTCAACAAGAAACTGCTGATTTTCCTAGGTTTCTTTCAAACAATGGTTTCATTGCCACGTTAGTTTACCAGAGGGTAGTCAATGGTGAAGTAATGTTTGTATAATGGGTCGTTGATGGTTGAGTAATGGTAAGTTAATGGTTAAGATTTGTTGTAAGTGGTTGACGACAGGGGATAGCCAACAAGAATTGTTTGTAAATGGCGAATCTTTTTTTGTCGAATGGATAGGGATCATTCAAAATAGTGGGACATGGACAGCAACACTTACCACCAGTGTTGAGATGGTTCATGTTTTTTCAAATGATGATTATAGATGATGGCAAGGGGAAAGATGTGGGGAGACTGATGTCAATCAGCTTCCAGTATTTGTGATGGTAAATCATCTACAGTAAAACTGGGGGTGTTTTGTGAATATGATTTTCCCACTACATAAACTATGAGGAACATGGTGATGACAGTGTCGTCATGAGAAACTTTCGTGGGCTGGGTATTGGTTCTTGGTGCGCTTGGACGGCGGATGCGTCGATTTGCTGGCCGCGCATGATGCAGTTCTTCCTGGCCCCAGTTCATCCAAGAAAGCTGCGAGGAGGTTGTAACTGGGATGGTCACAGCAATGGTAGATCCATGTTGAGAACCCCCCAGTTTACCTGCTTAGAAGCTGGTGATTTGCCATCAAATGTGTATATATATATATATATATATTTTTTTTTTTAAACACACATATATGGATATATACTATAGATACAGTATATAGGGGATTATTCATATGGTTTGAACACCATTGAAGTTTTTTTTAACATTTCAAACAAAGGAAGAATCGATTGGACAGCAAATATCTCACACTATTCCGTTTTTTTTTACAGTGAATATGTCCAATATGTCCAATCATTCAGATCTGTGGCTCTTGCTGTTGGGGATACCACCTTAGCTTATTTTTTTACAGTGAATATGTCCAGAAAAATAACCAATTTGACAGTTGCATGTATTTGGGACTGGTGGTTCGGGTACCAGATGCCTTGCCCTTGTGTGAACCACGGTTCGAGTACAGGCTCATGGATGATCCCGGGCTGCATTCTCATTGGCTTTTATCAGGAAGGATCGTTCTGTTTCCTCAAAATGAGCTTGGAATCTTGGCTTATATTTATATATATTTATATATACAGTATATTTGATTTGAATTCCTTCATCACCGCCATCATGATCATCATCATCATCATCATCATCATCATCATCATCATCGTCATCGTCATCGTCATCGTCATCGTCATCGTCATCGTCATCATCATCATCATCATCTTCATCATCAGCATCATCATCATCATCATCATCATCATCATTCTCATCTCAATCATCATCATCATCATCATCATCATAATCATCATCATCATCATCATCATCATCATCATCATCGTCATCGTCATCGTCATCGTCATCGTCATCGTCATCGTCATCGTCATCGTCATCATCATCATCATCATCATCATCGTCGTCATCATCATCATCGTCATCGTCGTCGTCATCGTCATCGTCATCATCATCATCTTCATCATCATCATCATCATCATCATCATCATCCTCATCATCATCATCATCATCATCATTCTCATCACGCTGATTTTCCCATGGGTGTAGGACTTTTCAGCCTAGTTTGCTTGTTTCAGCAAGTTCTAACCTATCAACCATCAGAAAACACCATTACCAACAAAGTTGATTCTTCCTGCTTTGTCAACTTCAACCCCGGATTCATGATTTCCCTAGGTTTCTTAATTTGGGGAGCACCATTTTAATTGAAAACCGGGACTTTGAGGGGACACCCCCAGTCAATCAACCAGGGGTGGTTCGCTTCATCCAGGCTTGGCACGATCTACCATTCGCAGCTCTTGCCCCACGCATGTTACGCCGCCAAAACCGATTGGTTTGCACCATCGCAATGGGTTCAGGTGCAGCAAAGGCCTTACAAGAAGCGGGCAAGGCTCGCATCAGCGCTTCTTGATCATTGGTTGGTTGGTTGGGTGGTTGGTTGGTTGGGTGGGTGGTTGGTTGGTTGGGTGGGTGGTTGGTTGGGTGGGTGGTTGGTTGGTTGGTTGGGTGGTTGGTTGGTTGGGTGGGTGGTTGGTTGGTTGGTTGGGTGGTTGGTTGGTTGGGTGGGTGGGTGGTTGGTTGGTTGGTTGGTTGGGTGGTTGGTTGGGTGGATGGTTGGTTGGGTGGATGGTTGGTTGGGTGGTTGGTTGGTTGGGTGGTTGGTTGGTTGGGTGGGTGGGTGGTTGGTTGGTTGGTTGGTTGGGTGGTTGGTTGGGTGGATGGTTGGTTGGGTGGATGGTTGGTTGGGTGGTTGGTTGGTTGGGTGGTTGGTTGGTTGGGTGGGTGGGTGGTTGGTTGGTTGGTTGGTTGGGTGGTTGGTTGGGTGGATGGTTGGTTGGGTGGGTGGTTGGTTGTGGGTTGGTTTTTGTGCTTTGTTGTTATAGTATTCTTTTGAACAGTTGTTGCTGATTTTGTTGTTCAACAATTTTGCTCCTTCACAGTTTTTCGGTGGCCGGATTTCCTGGTTGGCTATTGCTTGTTGTTTGTTGGGTGTTGCTTGAATAGGTAGAATGTAGGAATATCATTGACATCGAGATGGGATGGGTACAACTAACTAACTCAACTACCCCCAAGGTTATGAAGGTCTTCTGTGACGGTGAGGCCAATCCGCAACACCCTTGTCGGATACGTATCCTACTGTTTATTGTTAGCATTACATCAAGTTATATGTTGGTCTCTCAAAATTATGGGTACCCCCAGTTTTCAGCATCCTTTAAAGAAACCATTTCTAGTAGTAAACCAACCATAGCTTTGGGGTACCCCTATCTTGGGAACCCCCCAGATCAAGTGATATCCATCAGTTCTACTTCGTGACTTCGTCCTGGTCCACGAGATACTCTTCACGTCAAAGTGACTTTGCTCACCAGAGTGCTACTAGATCCAAGGGAGATCCAGGTCCCAACCAAGTTTCACCAGCTCAACGACTGGTGACCAACTTGAGCATGGGGGGCTTTCTGCCTGATGACCCAAGTCAACCATGATTCAACATTGCTGAGTTGAACCTCTGGCAAACCATGATGAGTCTCATGTGTGACCAGCAATTGATTACACTTACACATTGGCCATGAATTTCACAATAATTTGGAGAATTGGTGCTTATGGAATTCATGGCCAATTTGTAATCCAATACTTTTTCATGGATTTTGAGCTCAGATTAGTACCCTCTGGTGAGCTAACATGGCTGGCTGGAACATCCACTGTAAACTCTGTAAATGCATGATTTCCCAGGGCCTTCCTCACAAAATGCTGGGTTTTCCAGCCAGCCATGTTACCGGAGGTTCACCATCAACCTATTTGTGTCTTTTTCAAAATGGTGTACCCCTAAATCATCCAGTTTGTTAAGTACTTGTAGTATTAAATCAACTATTTTGGGGTCCCCTGTGGCTTGAGAAATCACCGATTTAAGCACTAAAAATCTCTCGCATTCCCATGGTTTGCTTCATGAGCTGAAGCAGCGAAGCTGATTTTTGTTGGTTCGGCTCACGAGTCGCTACGAGTGTTTCGCCAGTAATGGAGCTATGACGGAGCCAATGATAGGTAGTACGTAGCTAATAACTTCCACCCAGTCAAGGGACTGGTCGATTTCAGTTTGACAAAAAAAGCTAATCAGTTAAGAATTGAGTTATCAGGCGAAGATTGAAGTTGTTGATATTAGTTCAGATTGGTAGTACAACTTCATTATGAAGCAAAACTAAGTCAGTAATAGACCGCATGCCGGTCAGTAGTAAACCAACTGGTACTGAACCATCATTTGGCCAATTACTAATAAACCACTACTAATAAATCGACCAATCACTAATAAATCCACCAATAACTAATAAACCGGTAGTGAAATCCACCACTTGTCACTAATAAACCACTACTAGGCGCAGGACCTGCTGACGTGACCGCAGGATGGCCCAGGGCTGCTGGTGGCCTGCTTGGCCCTGTTGCTACAAGGCTGGTGTCAACGGTGCTGGAGCCCCTGGTGGTTCATGGTGATTGGTGGTACTTTGGTGGTGGTTAGACTCTGGTTAACTGTGGTACCCCCCAACCCCATCCCAGCCATGATCACTAGGGTAACCGACCTGCGAGCTGGGGATACATCATTTATCCACAAACCTGTGTTTGTTTCTGGTGGTTCTTTCGATGACGGCAAATGAAGGTAGTTACATGATGACACATGTTGATAAACGATGGCTGATTTCGGTGGTTACAATGACTCCTATTCCTATGGTTCGGAATGGTAAATCATGGTCAAAGATGGCTACTGATGCTGGCTAGTGGTGGCGAGCGGTGGTAGTTGGGAAATGACTGTTGGTTGCAAATCAACAACTGCGGATAGTAAGCCAGCAGCATGAGCTGATAGTAAGCTGCTGGCAGAACAGGTTACATCAAACCAAGTTTTAATCCTTTCAAAATTCAACTAATTTTGACAGAATCAGAATCAGGTTGATGATGGTTGATGATTGATGATGGTTCATGCTTAGGGCTGATATGTCGAGATCTCCATGCTGGCCAGTGAGAGAGCTCCCAACGCAGATCAGGATGCGCAAAATGCTGGGGCTTTCGGACGCTCCGCACATAGGGCTCCGGGCTCTGTGAGTTCCTCAAGTCATAGGGGTACCTCTAAATGGTGGTTTCTCAAGCCATGGGGGTACCCCCAAAGCTATGGCTGGTTATTACTGTAAATGACTACGATGGTGGATGATGACTGGGGGTACCCCTATGGCTTGGGAAACAGCCAAATCATCCAGATGATCAACCATTAATAGTGATATACTATCCAGTACCGGGGTTCCCTATGACTAGAGAAACCACCAGATGAACATGTATGAGCCAACACGCGAGATGGCAATTAGCACGAACATATCGGAGGGTGAATATGTCCACAGCTTCCATTCTTAATGCTGGATGGTAGTGCCAACCATAAAACTGCCCAGGATACCAGCTAATGAATCAACCACTTTGGCGGCTAGGATTACGCCGTTTGAGCCAGTGCTGTTTTTCAGTGGCACAAGCTGAGAATGACGCTGAACACATGAGTGGTGTGGAACACCTGGCAGGAAAGTTAGGGCAAGTAAATGACAGTGAATGCTGGTTAATGACGGTGCTGGTTAATGACGGTCAATGATGATGGCTAATGCTGGTTAATGATGGCCAATGGCTAAGTCAATAAGATCTGATTCACCATCAGTAGCCATCATCAACTAGCATTAGCTCTCATTAACTCACCGACATCAGTGATTAGTCAATGATGATGAATGATGGCCAATGATGGCGAATTGACTCAACAAGAACTAATCTACTGGTGAATTGACTACAGTAATTGTTCATTGATCTCATTGATACACCAACTAATCAATTAGTAATAGTGAATTGACTAATTATTTTTCATTGATTTCATTGATTAACCAACTAATCAATTAGTAATGATTTATGATATCCATCATCATGATAGTTCATTGGTTTCCAACTATCAGTTAGATAACCATTACATGAGTGTTTCCTAACCAACTAACATCGATGCTCCGTTGCTCATGCTGATGGGTGAACCAACTCAGCGGCGCCAGGGCAGTTGGATGAGGCTTTGGCAAAGGCCAATGCTGCCGCAGACGCCTTGAAGGGCAACAAGGTCGGCGCGAATGAAGTGCGTTTGGTGCTTGTTGGTTGGTTGGTTGGTTGGTTGGTTGGTTGGTTGGTTGGTTGGTTGGTTGGGTTCTTGGTTGGTTGGGTTGTGACGGATGGGGATGTAATGTAAGACCAACCTCAATATGGCTACGAATGAAGCAGGTTCGCTTGTATTGTTATAGCGAAGGCCGGGTTGCAAAAACCCAGTATAACATTTTTGAACATAGGTAACGAAAGGATGGGTATATTTAACCAAGTATGATGCTTTGGGCAAGGTTTGCTTGCAATGGTTATAGATATGATTTCAGTAGGACAAGCTTTCGGGTTATTAATTTTCATGAATTTACCCCATATCCCACTTACATTTTATGTTTAAAACAAACCGCAAGCAAATGTTTTAGGGATATTTTTCGTGGTGCAAAGGATGCTCCCAAACTATCCGAAAGTGGGGCAAGGCAATGGGTGGTGCCCAAAAACCACGAGTAGGGTGTTTTCTACTCGAGAATTTCAAAGTGGCTTTTGGATACCCCTTGCAAAAGGAAAAACCTCTCTCTCTCCCACTTGTGTTCAGAAATACATATCATCTACTTACATTTATACATCTACAAATTATACATAAATGCATATATTTACAATTTACGCAGATATCTAATTTCACCATAATCATTTTTGACCTGCCCGCACATCTATGTCCTTATCCACATCTATTTGTATATCAGGATACTCATTTTGTACGCACCTGCAAGACGCGGTTTTGTAAAGACTTTAGTTCACCATCCCAGAAACTGATGTTGAGGCTTGGCCTGACCCAAGCCTCTAAAACCGACCAGCTTGAGGGGTGTTCAAGCAGGTCCATCATTTGCTTTACGGAAACATAAATATCACTGGGAAACATCAAGATACTTGGACACTTAGATCTGATCAAGTCATGCTTCTGGTTACATCTAATCTGAAAAGCAGGAAACGCTTATTTATCAAACTACAGGTGATTTGCCACATGTGTTGCTTTGGTGTTCGATCACCACTTGGTCGGTTACGCGGCTATGGCTGAACCCTGCGACCCTGCCATGGTGTGATTTAACGGTTTCTCCAGGAGGATCAGAAGGAGTGAAATGTGACAAGTTTGATCAACAAAACGAGGAGAGTCTATGGCACCCGGGGAAATTGAAATATGGTGATTTTCTATTGCTATGCTACTTTACCAGAGAACCATCATCATAGCACTATACCATTGTCAACCAGCTGAAAAAACACCAGGCAAATTCACTATTCTCAACGACTGATAGTTGTTGGTTAACCATCATTGGCCACTATTGTTGGCAAAAAATGTATATATAATGGTTGTCAACGATCGATTGACCACAATCAATGGAGATTATCATAACTAATTATTGTAAATTATAAGTATTGTTAGTTGTATCTACTGATAATTATATCTAGTGATTATCATAACTAGTGACTATCGTAACTATTCTCAATGATCATCATTGATGGACCATCACAAGCCCATAATACCTATATATTGATTAAGCATTACAAACCATCATCATTGACCATCATCATTCACTATCATTAAGCTTAGCTGAGTTATGATCGACCATAGCTAGTTTAACCATCATAAACCACTCTTGAGCACCATTATTAATCATCCTTCACCATCAATACCATCATGAACCGTCAATTACCAATTACCATCATCATAAACCAGCCTTAGTCATCATTGACCATCATTACCCATTACTGTATTTGTCATTTTGACTCACCATTATTAACCATTCTTCACGATCATGAACCATCATTCAACACTGATGAACCATCATGAACCACTGATTGGCCATCATTAGTTAACCAAACCAGCCGTACTCACTGACTGAATCATCATCCTTATTATCACTACTATTAGTTAACCATTATAAGCCATTATTAGCCATTATTGTTAGTTAACCATTGTTATCAACCATCATCAACCATCGCTAGTCATCACCCAGCTGTCTCTGGCGACCTCCAGTGGTACGCTTCACCACGTCGTGAGGACGGTGAGTCCTCGGCGCGGCTGGCCATGGCCTTGACCACCAGCGAGCCGAAAGCCGCCCTAGGCCGGGGCCACGCCGGGGCGTGGAAGGACGGGGGTGGCACCATGGTGGTCGTAGGTTGGGAAGGGTTGATGGGTCATGATGAGTGGGGATTAATGAGTGGGAAGAGTTGATGATTCATCTATGAATCATGAGTTTACGAATCAAATGGGACTCGAAAGAGTTGATAGATGAAGCAAGTTGTGCTTAGTTGGGGTGTTCTCAAGCCATAGGGTGCCGTAAAAATGGTTGGGTTTTTATTGCTGTTTTTTTTTGAATTGGAATGATTTGAGGTTATCCGTACTTGGAGAAACCATCAGTTGATAGCTGGCTCAGGATTGGGTAAGAACCATGATGCTATAATGGTATGCTACCTGCCACTTATTCATAACTATAGTGGTATTTATCATGCGGCCAAAAGTCATGGTCAAAGAATTTATATAAAACGACATTAATGCCAATGTTGTTGCGTGCTTCACAATTTCGTTAAGTGGCGGGCCCCCAGCTAAATGCAGCAAAGCACCAGCTAGGCGCTAGTGCAGCGCTAGCACCGCGCTAGCAAACTGATCTACTGGGAAAGAAGTGATTCAGTGATCAATTTTTCCAAAATGAAGTCGCGATTTCGCGCTAGCGTGGCGCTAGCACGGCGCTAGCAAAAGTTACATTTCTGGGTGTTCAGAGGACATCTCCTTATATGACCATAAATGTTACAGCTTGTTGCATTTAGGAATTCACTTTTTAGCAACTCGTCATCCAAAGACAGTGACACCTCACCCTCAGACGAGTGAACAAAAAGAGTACAAAAGTCCCGCGGTAGTGTGTATTGCACCAAATGTTTACATGAAGTAGTTTTTCTAACAATTTTGCAGGGTCTCCGCAAACAATTACGCCAAGCAGCGGGCCCCCAACTAAATGAGTCTTTAACGTCATTTCTGGGAACAAACATTTTGACCATACGCCTTTGATACGATATACCAAAATCATGCTTCTACCTGCTCAAATAGAGGTTTCTTAATAGCTGGGCTACCCCCAAGTCATTCTTTATTAAGCATTTATAGCAATAAACCAACCATTTTTGGGGTCCCCTATGGCTTGAGGCACCAAATATGAGTTGTTGACTTCGCGTTGACCAGGATTCACCGAGGTGATGGTACACGGCCATCATTGAAGTCATGGTCCATGGTCAGCCATGAATTTAGTGGCATTGGACTGCCGGTTAGCCATGATTAGCTTGTCATTGGGTTGATATTGAAGTACAGGTTAGCCATGATTAGGTTGTCATTGGGTTGATAAGCATGTTTTGGGTGAGTATGAGGCTTGCAATGTGGTTTCAATTCGCCATCACTAGCAGTAATTCACCACGATTAGTCATAATAAATTGTCATTAACTACAAGAAACAATATTCATCCAGAATTGATCAGGATAAACCTCAAGAATCACCATGACTTCTGAAGTATCAAGGGCGATGATATTATTCATGAAATGCAGGTCGGACTTGACAGCGGCAGAGCTTCCCTCGGTGATGATTCCACTATGATAAGTGTAAGGTTACTACTTTCCATACACACACATACATATCTATATACATTGTTCACCAGCCATTCATCAACTGTTGATCAGCCCCTTGTTCACTAACCGTCAATCACGCATGTACTGGGAACCATTGGTTCACTAGTCATTAGCCCAAATCGAGCGCCAACCAACCACTACTCGACCATGAATCAACCAAGCAGTGTAAACAAGATGTACTTGCAGAACCATTTCTTAACTCTTATCACATGACATTAAGCATGTTATGTACTAACCATCATGAGCCAACCATTTTTTCTTATATGTGTATGCGTCTAAGCGACTCTATTCATGGAATACATGGCAGTGGGTCAAAACCCTGTTACCCTGGTTCCACTCTCATTGGCCATTGTTTTCCTTATGATTGTTGGTTAAAACCCCCCTATTATTGGTGGGTTAATATTGACCTATAGCCATATGCAAAACATCAGGTGTTTCTGACACCCAGTGCTCCAAGCGGATAAAATGGCCATATTTTTATGGTGAACATTGATACCCATGACCATATTTTTAAACACAGAAAGTAATACACAGACGGTCCATCACCCATTCTGCCAATTTGCAGCGAGCCAGGTCATGCGATGGCAGCCCTGTCTGCGTTCAAGGAGGCGGTCTTGGGGCATGGCGGTTCTGGGTCCAGGTGCTTCGAAAAGGACAATATCCCTACGGGAAATTATTTTCGGGTGGCATTGGGTGGCTTTGGTGGGTAAATCTGTGGGTTTTGGCAGGTAAATCTATGGGTTTTGGCTAGTTTTGAAGCATTTTTTTTTAATCAGACAGTAGTCATTTTTTAAAGGTAGAAGCTCAAAAGGCTCAATGATAAATTGACTTTGCCAACAAAATAAGGACCATGAGGGCTCGGTCACAAGCCTGACTTGTGTGCACATTGTGAGACTGCTACTACATCGCATCTCAATCAAATCAAAACAAAGTCCGGTTTTCCACAGTCACTGCAATGGACATGCAATTCTCAAAGCAATGACCAATCGTGATGTTGTTTTAAGAGGATCTGGGTTGACCAACGGAATGGCGAAAATTTGAATGAGTGCTTGAAAGGCT
Source organism: Symbiodinium kawagutii (assembly GCA_009767595.1). NCBI lineage: Eukaryota > Dinophyceae > Suessiales > Symbiodiniaceae > Symbiodinium > Symbiodinium kawagutii. The sequence goes on along the minus strand of VSDK01012725.1, from coordinate 63,630 downwards.
AAAGTCAGTAGCAATGTGAAAGAGTATTTTTTGAATGAGTGGTCGCTTCATTGTTGTCGTTTGGATCTGACATGTTTCTCAGAAACCTCACGCGTTGCTCACTTCATGACACGCAGAGCTGGCCCTAGCGGTTGGGAGTGGACGGCTTGGCCATGGCAATGGGGAGCCGGTGCTGCCATAGCGACAGTATGACTATCCGTGCAGTGGCCAATGTTGGCTACCGCTGCGTGGACCGATTGTTGGCCGAGAAGCCAGCCGATCTGACCTCCATTCGTTGGGGCTTGCTGACCTCTGCGGCGCCAGGAAATGCGTGCGTTGGCCATGATGTAATCTTGCGGCATCAGGACTCTGATTTCGTGCTCGCATTGGCCTTTCTGCCAGTGAGGGGGCGGCGCAGATCTTTCAGGCAGTGTCTGTTGCCCTACAGTGTGAAGACGCTAGGGTAGTGCTCCGCCGACTCCCTGACTCATCTTCCCCCTTCCCGCTGCTTGCTGATCCGTGAGTTTGGTTGGGTAGTGGCTTTCAGCTCGCTTGCTATTGTCTTCTGAGCCGGGGGCGCCTTTTTTTCGGCCTTGATGCCAAAAGCATGTCAGCTCACACCTGGCACGGTTTTTGGCCTGCCTGTTTTTTTGCTTCGGGCTAGCGTCTTTAGTTTTTGCCTTTTTGCTTGCACCTCCTTGCGCGTACATGTCAGATCGTGTCGGTAGCTTTCCTTTCCAAGTTCTGCAAAGAAATCAAGGAAATGCAAGGACATGACCGAAGTGATCTTCGACAGTGCCACCGCCCCGTCCAGGAAAGGGCTTTGCCGCGAGGGCCCGGTCTACGCCCGTTGGCACCCCCCGAGACGGGGTGGTGCGGTCGTGGACCGCTGGGCGCAGGGTCCTCACCTTCTTGCCCGCAGGGCAGGTTGTCGAGAGCATTCTGCCGCTGCGGCAACGCTCGCCGGCCCGCCCGATGCATTTTTGGTCAGCGCATACCGACAGCAGGTGGGAGGCGTCGGTGGAGGCACCGCCTACAGCGTTGACCCCTTGTCCGGAAGCTGGAGTGCCACCAAACAGCATGAAGAGCCAACAGGTGGTGATCCATTGGGTGGCCTGGGCGGTACAACATCCAAGAGATTGCTGACCGCACCGGGCGTGAAAGCAGCCCAAAGATGCCAAAGTTGTCCGCCACAACTCCGAAAGCCGCTGCAGCGCCTCCCTTGAGGAGCGCAGGGCCGTCAGATGGGCATGTTGTTCGCTAGTTTTTCGTTGGCTTGGCCCTTTTTTGACTTGATTCCCATCATTACACAGCCTCGGATGCTAAGTCATCGGCTGCGATGAAACCACCAAACATGTATTCATCGGCTGCAACGCCTCTACCTGCTCCTTCTTCATGCCAGATATCAGCGAACAGGGGACAAGGGAGGATGTGGAGCTGAGCTCCGGCATCATTATGGAAGGGCAAGCTGCATTTCGCTCCAAACACATTTTCGTGAAGAAGAGGTGCGGGGCACAAGGAGGGCAGAACACATTGCTGCTCCGCGGGCTGCGGGTGCGGCAGATGAGAGAAGCCGAGCTGCAACTTCTCCAGTGGTGCTCCACGAGGTCGGCTGCGCGTCCAGAGCTACATGCAACCTGAATCAGCTCTACATCAGGCGCTAGGACGGAACGAGCTGCTCCAAACACATCTTCGTGAAGAAGAGGTGCGGGGCACAAGGAGGGCAGAACACATTGCTGCTCCGCGGGCAGCGGGCGCGGCAGATGAGAGAAGCCGAGCTGCAACTTCTCCAGTGGTGCTCCACGAGGTCGGCTGGCGTCCGTGGCCTCGAGCGCTGGAAGAAGCTGAAGGCTTGGTGGCTGAGGTCAAAGTACTTGAAGCCTGGCATGATGCAATTTTTGCGCGAGCATTCTAAGGCCCGACGCCTGCTTGATTTCGTAGTAACTTTCATGTGTTCAATTTGGGGATGCTGACTTGGTTGCCAAGTTTTTACCTTTGAAGTGAGGGTGGCTTGCTGGCCAAGGTTTTTTCATTGCAAGTGAAGCTGGCTTGCTGTTTATTCTTGCGAGGCTTGCTTGCTGCCCAAACGTCTCTAATAGTGAAGCTGGCTTGCTGGTTCCTTTGCGCATTGAAGTTTCGGATGTTGGTCAAGAACATGTTGGTGGCAAGGAAACTTGTTGTGGACAATGCTACCCATTTTTCTCGGTTGGCAATTTTTGAACAGGTCTGATCCGTTCGTATTGGTTCTGTTTTTTTTCATTTGATGCATTTTGCAAGCACGAGTCCGCGCGTCCAGAGCTACATGCAACCTGAATCAGCTCTACATCAGGCGCTAGGACGGAACGAGCTGCTCCAAACACATCTTCGTGAAGAAGAGGTGCGGGGCACAAGGAGGGCAGAACACATTGCTGCTCCGCGGGCAGCGGGCGCGGCAGATGAGAGAAGCCGAGCTGCAACTTCTCCAGTGGTGCTCCACGAGGTCGGCTGGCGTCCGTGGCCTCGAGCGCTGGAAGAAGCTGAAGGCTTGGTGGCTGAGGTCAAAGTATGTCAAGCCTGGCATGGTGCAATATTTGCGCAAGCATTCTAAGCCCCGACGCATGTTTGATTTCGTAGTAATTTTCATGTGTTCAATTTGGGGATGCTGACTTGGTTGCCAAATTTTTACCTTTGAAGTGAGGGTGGCTTGCTGGCCAAAGTTTTTTCATTGCAAGTGAAGCTGGCTTGCTGTTTATTCTTGCGAGGCTTGCTTGCTGCCCAAACGTCTCTAATAGTGAAGCTGGCTTGCTGGTTCCTTTGCGCATTGAAGTTTCGGATGTTGGTCAAGAACATGTTGGTGGCAAGGAAACTTGTTGTGGACAATGCTACCCATTTTTCTCGGTTGGCAATTTTTGAACAGGTCTGATCCGTTCGTATTGGTTCTGTTTTTTCTTGGCATCTGATGCATTTTGCAAGTAGAGTCCGCGCGTCCAGAGCTACATGCAACCTGAATCAGCTCTACATCAGGCGCTAGGACGGAACGAGCTGCTCCAAACACATCTTCGTGAAGAAGAGGTGCGGGGCAAAAGGAGGGCAGAACACATTGCTGCTCCGCGGGCAGCGGGCGCGGCAGATGAGAGAAGCCGAGCTGCAACTTCTCCAGTGGTGCTCCACGAGGTCGGCTGGCGTCCGTGGCCTCGGTGCTGGAAGAAGCTGAAGGCTTGGTGGCTGAGGTCAAAGTATGTCAAGCCTGGCATGATGCAATTTTTGCGCAGGCATTCTAAGCCCCGACGCTTGCTTGATTTCGTAGTAATTTTCATGTGTTCAATTTGGGGATGCTGACTTGGTTGCCAAGTTTTTACCTTTGAAGTGAGGGTGGCTTGCTGGCCAAAGTTTTTTCATTGCAAGTGAAGCTGGCTTGCTGTTTTTTCTAGTGAGGCTGGCTTGCTGGCCAAATGTCTCTAATAGTGAAGCTGGTTCGTTTGCGCATTGAAGTTTCGGATGTTGGTCAAGAACATGTTGGTGGCAAGGAAACTTGCTGTGGACAACGCTATCCATTTTCCTCGGTTGGCAATTTTGAGCAGCTCTGATCAGTTCGTATTGGTCCTGTTTTTGGCATCTGATGCATTTTGCAAGCACGTGCCGGCGCGTCCAGAGCTACATGCAACCTGAATCCGCCCTGCGTCAAGCGCTAGGACCCGAACAGCGCGCCAAAACTGAAGGCAAGCGTCTTGAAAAGGATTTACATCATTTGCGGCATGCCAGCTTGGGGTCAAGCTGTGAAACCGAAGGTTCTTACCAAACCGCAGTCTGGATCCGAAGGTTTTCAGCAAGCTGACTTTCTGGCCGTTTTTTTCCGATGAGGCTGGCTCAGTTTTGGGTAGTGAGGCTGCCAAGCGTTGTGTAATGAGGCTGGCTTGGTGGATCCTGGGCTTGTGTTTTGTCATGTTTTGTGAGATTACCCGGTTCCAGCTTTTTGCTTCAAGGTTGCAATTCATTAACTTGTCCGAGCCGCAATGTTAATCCAAAGCACGCAGTCGTCGCTGCATGTTGGGAAACATCATAGTCTCGTTGACCGGTGGTAAACTTAAATCATGTTTCTTCATTTTTATGGCCAGCGGCCATCATGATTCATGAGGTTGGCAAGCTGGCGAACAGATGATCGTTTCATTTAAGTCAAGGCTGGCTTGTTGACCAAAATCATTTTCTAAGAAAAGCGCGTGTAACAGCTTGCATTGGCAATTCATCGTCATCGAAGTCACGGCTATCATTGTGGAAACACCAAGAGGGCAAAAATCTTTGCATGAGCCTTGGGGAAGCATAGGCCTCGCTTGTATCTCATCACATGACGGCGCGCGCCTGTGATCTTCTCTATGATCTGACAGGCTGAGTGCTGCGACCTTCCACAAGTCGGATGTTTGGCTTCCAAACTTGTTTGGATTATCATCAATTTTGCTATGTTCTTTTTATTTCTGTCTTTCTTGTTTTTGCTGTAGTACGTATCGTGTTTTGTTATTCAGATTATTCTCATCATTGAAATTTGCCATCGCCGGGGCAATCGGCAATCTGGTGATTGCCACTACATCTGAAACAGCAGAGAGGGCCGCTGGGCGCTGCTGGTCCTAGGCTTGCACTTCTCGGTATCCGTCTTGTAGTATTGCCCGCTCAAATTAAGTTGATGTTGCCGTACTCTTGCTTCCTTAAAAGTATGTTTTCCTTTTTCTATGACTGCCATTGCCTCCCCTGCCTGGGCTTCCATGTCGGCCGTCATGGCCAGTCCCTCTTCTGTCATCCCGGCCTTTTCCAGGCTTCGCAAGGTCACCCCATCATCCGTAGAACCATCGCCATCTACCTCATGTCCAAACATCACGCTGGGAAAAGTCGCGCAGGGCGAAAGTCAAACTAAATTTCTTGCAAGGTCACAGCGCGACGGGTACAGCAACAGCGCGTGCCAGGGACAATGGCCTGGCAACAGTTGACTTGTGATTGAAATACAATATTTTTCAGGGTTGCAAACTGAGACCGTGGGTTCGCTTGGCGGGAAGAACTGGTTCATTAGGTTTGTCAGTTGCCAATTACATGCGTAGGTAGAGGCCGGCCTCTTGTGTAATGGGCCTGTCCTCTTGACCCTGTTGCCATATTTTTTTTGGTTTTGGTTTTGGCCAAATTCGTGTGTGCGCTTCGGGGTTCGAAGGTGTGCAATAGCAGTCATTGTGTTTTTCTAGAAATTGTATTGAACAAAAAAGGGCCGAAAACTAACCGCAACCGAGCCTTGAAACGGGAAGAGTAGCAACATCCAACAGCTTTCAAAGAACATTTGTAACTTCAGTAATGTCAAGTCGCCGCGTAGCCAATTCTTGCGTGGAAAAACTGTAAGTGGTTTAATCTGATTACGCAACGATGCCGTGGCAGTCTCGCAATGTGCAGGGAAGTCATTCATGATTTTGGGAATCCTCGCGATCTTGAATTTTGCCCGCAGAATCCATTTATCATCGAGCCTTTCGAATTTCTTCGTCCTTATAAAAATAGGATTGCTGTTTTCAAAAATTGTTTTTTGGGTATGGACACGGCCAAGAAGAGTCCCATCGATATAGGTTCATGGTGGTTAGCAGTGGCTGCACTTGTGCAGCAGCCAATGGTTGATTTTAGGGGGCCAGCCAGCCGAAATAGTTCAACAGTTGGATGGGGGCTTTAATCATGCATGATGCGCCGGGGTTCTGAACCACAAAAGTTTTTAATTACGGTTGGATTTTTGAGCGCCATGGTTGGGAGAGAAATTGACCTGACTGGCGACTGTCAGATGCACCCCGGCGTGCGGCCCAGTTCGTTGACAGACCCCTGCATTTTTCTGGAGATTACATTGCATATTTACATGGGTGCAGTGTATCGTTACCTGCGCATGGCAGCTTGTTTGGAGAGCTTCAATTGACACAACAGATCGGGTGGTTGTATTCAACGTTGGCGGTTTGGCGTGATCGGAGCGTCCGAAAACCGCGTAATTGATTTTGGATCATGAAGGCCGTCATGGTCTTGTCTTTTCGGATGTGATGGAATGCAAGGATTTTGCACTTCTACATTGAACAGTCTGCAAATGATGCGTGGGACATGGTGCATTTCGCGTCATTTTGTCGTTGGCTTCCGCCAACCGTGTACTTGAATTGAACAACATTTGGATCCTTACTTGGATGTGCAACTGGGGTTTTAACCATGGTTACAAGCTTTATCAAGAAGCTTACAGTTCTTGGAAAACATGGTTTGTGACCACTTACTAAGTGGGGGTGCACATCCAAGTAGGGCTGTGGCATGGGTGTTGCTTGAGGATCACCATGTGCCCAGGCGGGTGACAAGCAGATGGAAGCCTCCACTTTGACCACCATCGCCAACTTGCGCCTGTCGCTGTCGGGCGACCCTGTCATGGGGAGGGGCTCAGATGGGTCCCCTTTTAGTTTGCCACCCACAGCCGGGTGCGGGAAGTTCCTAATTGGGAGCAGTACGGGGTACGCCGTTGATAGGTTTTCCATCATAGGTTTTCCATTTTAGAGAATTTTGTTTTTTCGAGTTGTGGCAAAAAATTGAACGATCAATGTACCAAACAATGATCACGAGTTCTGCCCAGCCCAAGTGGTTTGTTGGATATGGATGGAACCACATTTGAGTACACCCAACGAAATGACCAACAAGGTATTTATTGTACAAATTGAACAAAAGCAACGGAAAGTATGTTTACAATCACAACCGGGGAAAAAAACAACATCCACGGCATGAAGAAACACCAAAATTCTGGGTTTCGAAAGTGTACCAATGACATTCGCGAAGACTTTCGCATCGAGGTTGGGTTCCAGTAGGCCCAACGAGCCCAAATTATGGCAACGGTTCATAGGAAAAAACATGAAGTATGGAATGATAGTGAATCACGGTGAATCATCAGTAGTCATTGTTCACCATTAGTATTGATATTTTTTGAAAACCATCAAGAACGTTGCAACACCACGGGCCACCCATGGTGCATCTGCCAGCAGCCAAGGAAGGAGCTGAGCGTCGCCGAGGCCGCAGTGAAGGATGCGCTTCGCATCTTCCGGGAGTGTCCTGGTGACGTCAAGGTGGCTGTGGTGGCGGTGGTGGCTGTTGCCTTTCTCATCTGGTAAAAAAAGATCCAAACATATTAGCCGTGTGACCCGCTCAAAGTGGTTTTGCAGTTCTTGAAACGAAATTTAGTGCATGCCAAAGTTTGAAAAATCGTTGGTTTGAGAGTTGCCCAACATTTTCATGCATCATTAACTTGTATCAACCGCTAATAGTCAACATTGCTCAATCTTTCGGCGTCAATAGCAACAATTTTTGGGTACATGAGGAATACGAGGCACTCAGTGCTGGCAGTGCCCTGATACACATTTCTCAAAGCGGACATCAGGGGCCCATGAGGGCTCACCAAACTTTGCCGTTGTTTTTTTGATGGTTGAAACATGTTGAAACCATGTTATGCGTGGTCTGCCAAGTGATTGGGCATTGAAGATCTTGCCATTCGTCGTGGCAACCCTGTTTGAATTCCGGCGCCCTTGATTGAAATTGAAGTCCAACCCCCTATGCGTCATCTCAGGAGGGAGCCGTCCCATGTTTGGTGGTGCCCAATTTCACTGGAAGGGGGAGATGCGACAAAGAGTGTTTTCTGCACTCGCAGCCGTTAGTGCTACTACAAATGCATGCATCTTGGGAAGTCAAGTCTGTGATTTACATGAACTGATCCTATACTTAAATGTCCAGCAAATTACTTTGGGACACAGCTCACCACTAATTTGGTTCTAAAAGGAGAAGCGCATGTCATAGTAGGCCGATGTACCGATGTATTGAGACTCACCACCAACAAAGCTTATATTTAAAGTGGATCCGAGTTCACCATGGTTCGGAGTTTCCCAGCAGGTACAATTCGGGAGCAACTCGGCCTTCCGAGGATCAAAGATGTCGAGGGAGAACAAGCTGCAGAGCCACTTGGGATTGCACATCTCCAGCCCAGTAGCGATGCATTGCACCCTTAGAGCTCGTTGTCAATGATTTAATAAAGAGGATTGGACTAATGATCAGTATGACCCATATGGGACTTATACTTGACTACGTGAGTATCATTCGGATAGACGTCCCACATTTCTTCACATTTTTGAGAATCAATCACCAGCATATAACCATGATTGACCATCAATCATAAGCATGGTTAAACCAGTTCAGGGGTTCGAAAGATTTTGTCTTCTGCATCATCAGCGTGATCAGTCATCTCCAAGGCTTCCATATCCATGCGACATGGCGGTCCATCTACACCGCGGACCACAACGATAGCCGAACATCAGTGAATCAACAGCGGGGTATGTGCCAAAATAGGGTAAACAATGATCATTTTACTAGGAAACTGCAACATCGACCATTGTTAGCCAATGATGTTGACCAAACATATTAATTCACCAATGATATCACCCAAAAGATTATGCCAGTACTACGTGGTGGCTTCTCAAGTCATAGGGGTACCCGCAGTTGTCACCCCATATTAATCAATATTAATTAATAACCAAGCATAACTTTGGGATCCCCAAACTGGCTTGAGAAACCACCATGTAAGCTTATTGTTTTTAGCCATCATCACCAATCAGGCCTGATATAAAACAAATAACAATCAAACATTGCCACTTATCATTTATCACTAACTAGCCATCAGTCTTTACTACATCATTGTTGGCCATGGTTATCTGGTTGGCTGTTTCAAGGTTGTCTTAGATTTTCAACCATACCTGGGGATGCTTATCCAATCGACAAGTCAGCACATATATTTTTCGGATGGATGGGGCAACGTTCCAGCAGGATAATCAGCTGTTGACCATAATGATGGACTATATGGGGGTTTCTCAGAATAGGGAACCCTCAAACATGGATGCTTTATTACTATAAATGACTTGACTAATAAAGGATGATTTGGGGGTCCCCTATTTTGAGAAACAGCCTGTTACCATAGTTGGTTGCCAATTCTGAATGACGAACTGCTGGTTTCTTTACTGGCTGGGGGTACCCAAAATCATCCTTTATATTAACAATTTATGGCAATAAACCAACCATAGTTTGGGGTTTCCTATGGCTTGAGAACCCCCCAACTCATTATTTTGGTCGATCACGGTATTTGATTAATCACTGGTTGATGGTTTCAAACATTTTTGATTTTCCCTAGAATTTTTGACAAATGGTCGGTTGACAAGCATATTTTTCATAGGGGTGCTTCAACCACCAACCAGATTAACGACCATTATTTTGAGAAACCATCATCATCAACCACCATGATAACCACCATTAAATCAACCATCATGATCAACCACCATAATTGTTAACCACCAACCATCATAACAATTATCTGATCAACCACCATGATGGTTAACCACCAACCATTGTAACCATTATTTTCCCTCGTAATTATAAACAAATGGTAGGTTGACACCTATTTTTCATAGGGCTTGAAACCACCAACCAGATCAACCACCATGATTCACCATCTGCCATGAGTCAACCACGGGGCGCCATCCGCTTGCCGCGCACTGAGGGCCACTTACTTGGACATCGCCAGCGCTAGGGAAGGCGTCAGCAACGCGCGCACAGTGGTGGGGGAGACCCAGGGGGGGACAGCTGACAGGTGGGTGGTTGGTTGGTATTTGGCGAGCTGGGTCAAGCAGTTAACCAACCAATTTCATGGTGGATAATGACCAACAAACCATAGGGAAAACAATGGTATTTGGTGGTTTCTTTAAATAATAGACCCAAAGAATGGTTGGTTTGCTACCAATCAATGATTAATGTGATGTGCGGGTACCCCTATGGCTTGAGAAACCACCATTTGTCAATGGTGGTGGATCATTTTGACTGGACTGGTGAACGAATGGTTACAGTGATTTCTGATGTTTGATAGATATTCACAATGATCAACAATTCTCAATAATTGTCAATGAATGGTTTGTAATGGTTCATGATGCTCCGTGATTTATCATGAATCACCTTCAACAATGATGAATAGACGTTCATAGTGGTAGGTGCCGGGGGAACCAACAACAGCAGCAACATGATGAGGATAGGCCTCTCATCCTGCTGATGGATTCAGTCCAAGAACTCTCTACCCCCGGAACGCAGGTGGTGGCTGTAAACTGATCAAACCGTTCCCGGTTACTGATATCTTCATGATCTTTGGGCAAAGCTGATTTTTTCTTTTGACATCATGTACGGCATGACCGGTTCATTACCTTGGGCCTGTATAGCGCAAAGTCCCTTGGGCCTGTTCAGCTCAAAATCCCGACTCTTCAAGTGCCATTGTCAATCCTCCATTTTCAGCCGTCCTTCGCCATCCATAGCCACTATCAGCAGCTGTTGCTTTGCAACAGCTCTAAGCTCGATGGTCGGTTTTCCGGCACACCGGCAGGTTGGTTACCCGGTGTTTTTCACCGCAGGAATTTCCAGTTGCGATCAGATCCTTACGAGTCGTGCGTGTTCAATGGCTGATATAGTGGTGAATGATAGAGATAGTGACCATGAACAGCAAAACAGAGCTTGTATGTTCGTGTCGAGGCGGTTTGATCATCCTTGATAGCGGATATCAACTACCCACTATTAACACTAATTCGTCAATAGTGAACAGCTAGCGTAAGTGGTTGATTGCTGCTTGTAGATATTCTACTGCATCGTTCGTTTGTTGGGGATCAGCAGCCAATCCATTTTCACCTGTAATATCAACCTGCCAACCAGCAGAACTTGAAAGCATCCATCATAAAGCTGGGGTCATGGCATTTGTATTGAAGGCGGCCCGCTATCCACTGGGTGTATTCGCTATATTGCAGGGGTTATTTTCAATGCTCTTTTGGGTGGCAGTGGTGGTGATGAAGATTTGCAGATTGGTAGTTGGTTGCTCATCGACGCTTGTGCACTAGTGCACGGTTCTGAAAGGACCGGGAATTCGGCAGTCAGATCATTTTGATCATTTAAGATGCACCAACTCCGGTGTAGTCTTGCCTAAATTGCTCATACGCACGCAAGATTTCTGTAGGAGTTCCCCAAGTATGGAGATATAAAGAAGGGAGCGAACGAACAATCCCGACTGGTGCTGTTGATTTTTTGTATCAATGGTCGATTGTGTACATGGGTGTTTAGACGCATGTATTTTCGTACACACATATTGCATAGCACTGTGTCTTCACGTAGCACTATCTACGGATACCCGCACATACATCATATATGGGTGTATACACACATGCAAGTGACCAGCTCGGTCAAGGAATGAGACCCTGCTCCTGCGCTCGCATGAGGTGTGCCGTGATCGTGCCACGTACTTCAAAAGCACTGGCAACAAGTTGGCCGAGGTCCGGTCGGAACCTGCGGGGTGGTTGGTCAACCTGAGGATGTTTGAATGTTTGAACTAACCACAGGGTCAAGTCAATAAGTAAGTTATTCCTCTAAAATGTCTAAATCTTTGTTTTTTTGTAGTCATTGATCACTTCAAGGGCTTCGTTCAAACTATATACCCATGATCGACAGTTAGTTGAGGTTGATGAGCACTGGAAAAGGTAGTCATTGATTACCACAGGTAAAGACGGGCCTACTTGGAAGTGCAGCTGGGGTTTTAAGTTGGATATATCCATAATAAATAATCTTATACGTTTGGTTATAAAACCCGTATAACTTTGGGTCGTGAGCAATCACAAAATCGGGATATCCAAGTGCTCCGCGTGTATTTCTAATAACTACGGAGTGGTTGTTGTGACGCTCAGGTATGGATCTACGTAGATTTGCACATCTTCAAGCATCACCACCAAAAGCGATCAACCGTCATGAGCCATGATGGCCGTCATAGGATCATTCGGAATGCTTGACCACAATCAACCAACCGTTCATTAGCCAAGCAACAACCGTTACCAACCATTCTTCACTATGATGAAGCATCATAACAGTCTTGTTGGGGACCCATGGTTCACAGTTGCTTCAGAGTGGTGAATCGCGGTTGATAGTGGTTAATGGCGGTTCCTAGTTGTTGATAATCCTCAAAAATGGCCATTTCTGGTCAATGATGGCTAATCATTTCAATAGTGCTTAATGATAATTGCTTATTAAGGGTTCATTGCAGGGCTCCTCAAAAAAAAAAACATCCGGCAGTGAAAGATAGCAATAGAAAATGATCCTTTCGAACGCTGGCAATCCAGAAATTTGGTTGCCGTGCTACTGGAGGGTATCAAATCGGCTTTAACCACCATAATTGATTGATAAGTGGCTGAGGTCAACCTTTTTGATGTAATGATTCTTGATTAACATGGGTAAAAATGATGGTTGTTGATGTCCATAATGGATTGATACATGGTTCAGATGTATCCAAGAAGCATTTTGATCAACCAAAAACCAGAATGATCCACCCAAGAAACAGTTGGGTGTTTCTCAAACCATGCGGGACCCTCCAGTCATCATCCATGAATACTCATTTTGGTAAACAACCAACCATAACTCTGGGGGTTCCCAATAGCTTGACCACCTTTTTGTTGGCTATCCCCTATTTTGAACCTTACTAACCACACCAATCCCCTATGAAAACCCACCTTTGAGGGTTCCCCATGGGTTCCAGACGTCCATCCATCTGTTTCGGAACGGCGGTGCCGGGCATGGTGGTCCCTTCGCGGCTGGTGGCAGGGCCAAGCCTTGTGTCAACTCGCCGAGCAGCTGCTGAGCACCGAAGGGAAGGAGGCCGGCGCTGCTGGGGGCTGGCCGAGTCGCAGGAAACGACCGGGAGAAAGCGTGAGGATGGCAATGCGAATGAAGCGCCTAGGGTGACAAGGGTGACAAGGGGTTTATGATGGGTTTATGATGGGTTTATGATGGGTTTATGACGGGTTTATGATGGGTTTTTGACCACCAGGAAAACAGCCAGAAAGGTGATGAACCGCTGGATGCGACGGTTGTTGCCACGGGTTCTTGGACAGATCTGAGAATTCACGAAATCGTCAGAGCCATGTGAAAGGCCAGGAATTCTGAAACCTTGAATCTGCCATGAGTAGCCGAATCATTCTTAACAATCACTCTGAATTTGTGAGCACATGCCATCACTAATTATTGTGCACATTCTGAGGGCGCTTGTGGTGCTTGTTGGTTATCTTGGTATCAATCCTTCAATGGCAATGTCTACGGTCCCCAGGGCCATGAACCTTTTCATTCCGGTGAATTCATCAGCGGACCACCAGAAACTGGTGATCCTGGAGTAAATACAGATCTGTAAAGTAGATATTTAGATATCTACGAATATCCAGAAACAACTATATAACATAGCTATTTGGAGAAACGGGATATCATCTGGTATGATGACCATCTCTCTAAGGTTATTTGTATAAGCATCCTGGAGGCAGCAATTGGACAATCCCCAGGATTGGTCAACATGGGCTCCAGCACGGTCATGGATGCTCCACCGGCCCAGGCGGCCCGGACCTGTTCCACGGAAGCTCGAACGTTGCTTCAACAGGTGCGGGGAGTCGTGATGGGGACTGGGATGGGCAAACTGTGACGTGGTGGTGGTTGGCATTGCTATGTAGCTATGTGGCTGTGGCTCAAGCACTTCACCAAGCAATTTCATGGCGGAAAAAGAACCAGCAATAATAGGGAAAACCATGGTTAATGGTGGGGGAACCAGGGGGACTAAGGGTATGATATGCTATGATCGTTGAGCGCTTTTGTGGCACCGACCATGATGAATCATTACTTTTGCTCACCATGATTTTGATGACCGATGGCTGGTGATGGTGACGGTTGATGTTTGTTGCACGCGATCCAGATACGCAGGAAGTGACGGCTTCCGAATTTCTGAGATGGCAAGGGGATGGCCAGGTGCTGTGGGTTTGCCACTAGCATCTATATGCATCTATGTCCATTTTGCAGCTAGCCACGTAGCAGTTATTGGATGATGGTAGCAGCTAGTTTGCCCATGAACAGCATACAAGTCACGCTTGCCGTTCTGGAGATGGGTACAACTACGACCCGGCTCGCAATGCGACAGAGTAGGATCTCCCATGTACCCTCTGGTAAACTAACATAGCAATGGAGAATCCACCATTTCGAAAAATGGTTTCCCAGGGTCTCTCTATAAAATCTGGTGATTTTCCAGCCAGCTATGTTGGTTTACCAGAGGGTAGTTGGCCATTCTTAATGTCTACTATTGGCCACTCAGAGCTGTCCGGATGATTATGATCAGCTCTGAGTGAGAACTACGCTCATCATAGATGGCTGATCTGAAGGAGTTTGGAGATCCATCAAAAATGAAGCTGGTTGGTGGTTTCAAACATTTTTTATTTTCACTAGTAATCATTAACAACTGGTTGGTTGACTAATATTTTTCATAGGGGTTGAAACCACCACCCAGGAAGTCATTGGTGGGCAGGGTTTGTCCAGCTCAACCATAAGGCATGTGGTACCTGGTTACCAAAACTCACTCATAGTGATATTGACCATTCTGAACCACGATTAAGCATTATGAATTACTTGCGAAACCATCAGCCATTGGTGGATTTTCCATTGCGCACTGTTTGATTACCAGTGGGTCTCAATCATTCAGGAAGAAGAGGGTACCATAACTCACCATTTGTTATCATTACTAAGGATTCTTGACCATTGTTAACCACTTTTAACCATTGTAAATAATCATTTGTCAATCAGTACAGTATAATATTCTGCCCGACCTTATCATCAGTAATGAGACGACCACTATTCATCAGCAACCAATCAGTTGTTACCAACATCATTCAGTAAGAAAATGGCTATTGGTCAAAACCCTGTACCCCTGGTTCCCCTATCATTCACCCATTGTTTTCCCTATAGATGGTCGGGTTTTATCCCCCATTATTGGCTGATTAATATTGACCCATAGCCAGATCCTACCCGAGACTCGGTGTCTAACCACCCTTTCGTCGAACGAGGCCGGTGACAAGAAGGGCGAACTTGCAGCACTGCACACGGTGCGATGTGCTGAAGTTGCTGAGTTTGTGCGTTGATGCTGCCTATGATTGTGGTCATTCAGTAGTGGTGTGATTGACTATGATTTCAGTATGGTTATTCGTGTTGTTAACCTATGATTATTGTCATTTGTCGTGCAAGCCGCGATAATGATTGTTATTTGTGCTGCTAGTGCCTGTGTTTGTGGTGAACATGTGGTCTTTTGCTTGATCAGCAAAAAGGCCCTAGTACTGCAGTACCAGAACACAAGAATCGCAGGAACTAGTGAAAGATTTGTTGGCCAATCAATAAAATGATTAGTAGGTATGACACTTGTTCACCAACCATCGTTCGCCTGCGCGTGTCCAGAAACCAATGGGCTGCGCTGGTCAAACCCACATTAACTGTTAATCAACCGTTAGTCAACCATCATTAATCCTTATACTTATACATGGTAGATTACCCATCATTATCCCTTTTATTGATCCTCATAAACCACCATTATCAATTCTCAAGGTGCCATTGCGAATGCAAAAACACATATCATATACATATAGTGATTTCTCAAAATAAGGGTACCCCCCAAATCATCCAGTATTAAACACCTACAGTACTAAACCAACTATAAGTTGGGTGTTCCCAATTGTAAGAGACCACCATATAATAGTTGTTTAACCATTCTTGCTGGTTATCATATGATGTTATCCCTATTATTAGCCACCATATGACCATATACATATCTTCATCTTGATCCATTTGTACATTGAGTTCTTGCGCTGGCAAGGTGGCTGTGGCGGAGGGCGACCAAAGCAAGTTGGAAGAGGCGGCTTGATCTGCGGATGGGGTTCCCCCCAGGTTGCTGTAGCGCTGGGGCCTTGCGTGTAAGTGATAATGATCAGAGGGCGTTGCATGTAAGTACATAAAGCTATGGCTGTGGGTCAAAACCCCGTACCCCTGATTCCCCATTATTGACCATTGGTTTCCTTGTTATTGTTGGTTATAAATCCCCACTATTGGTTGGTTAATTTTGATCCATAGCCATATGATTATGATATGTCATGATTCAGTTGATGATCTTAGGGGTTCATTCATATCCTCCGACCATCATTGTTGGCCGAGTCAGCCAACAATGTCATTCATGACAGACTTTTCATTGCTACTACTGTCATGATTAGCCGATGATTAAGCACTAGCAAGCATTCTTAATCATGATCGACCACCAATAAGTCAGCAGTAGATGCAGACCACCAGAATGGGTTGATGTTTTCATCAAGGTCCTAGGCTTTGACATTACGTGATTATCCCTATCTTAAGTATCGTTGATATGTGGATGGGTCTGGCATCACCAACCATCCTAAGTGAGTGCATGGTTCATCCCAACAGCAAGCTACCAGCTGTAACTGGTCATGACGAGGATGCGAACAGCCGTTCTGGGTACGGGGCGCGAGCTGAAGCCAACCGCCATCATGATTAGTTGGAGAATGATGGGGTATCCTTGTTGCTGTTGCTTATCCCAAATGATTGCTAGCCCGCTGCCATCCCCATTTCTTGGATCCAAAAAATCGGTATCCATAGCCATCCAGCTTGGGATCCCACCCAGGTCTATCGTTCAGGAAAGCCCCGAAAAAAAGGGTGGCTGGGTGGCGGCCCTTCCCGGTGAGCTGGAACCCTATAATTGACCATGACTTCCCACTCTTGACTGTGGTTTCCGTATAAAGTGATTTATGAACGCTCTATTTACACATGGTGATTTATGAATAGCTGGTGGTACCCGAAGTCATCCTTTCTAAAAATATCATACAAACCAACATTTTTCCAGGTCCCCTGTTTGAGAGACACCCACGTGTATTGTCATGCTTTGAGCACTATTTCATAAATTGACACCAAGAAGTGAACCCAGCTGGTTTACCTATACTTTAAGCAGCAAAATGTTTCTTTCCACTCAGATAGGGTCCTCTCACAGCACCTTCACAAGTTCCACTGGTGCATCTACTTCAGAATCCAGTGATGGCTGGTGAATGTGGTTGCCCTCCAGCATAGCTGGCTGAAAAATCCTTAATGGCCTCTAGATGATTTATTGATAATTGAGATTCTCAAACAATCCGCGCGACTGCCGGGGAGTGTGTGCCATCTGTAGTGCCTGATCAAATCTTAGCTGTGCGACAACAAGGTACCGAGGGTTGATGACAAGGATATGGATTATCAGTCATTAAGCATCATCAACTATAATTCTCACAGATCAGTGAACATTGATCAGTATGGGTGTCTTTCTAAAAAAAATGGTCCCCCTAAGTCATCCAACATCAACCATTTACGGTAGTAAACCAACCATTTTTGGAGGTTCACAATGGCTTGAGAAACCATGGTAGTTGTAAAACTATTATTGTTGGTCATTATTTTGATATTATCCCCTATTATTAACCGTCATTCACCGCCATTTATAGTAGTAAACCAGCCATATCCCTATTATCAACCGCAAGTGAATCCCGTACTGAAGCCCCTATAGTGTCATGCCTTTCAGTAGGGGACTCACTTGGATTTATAGTAGTAAACCAGCCATATCCCCTACATAATTGATGGTACAAGCCCCCATTATTAATCCCCAATATGGGTAAGACAAAGGGGCGTCTACTACCAGATCGGTGGCGCGAGGCCTTGAAGATCAGCCAATCCTTGGGAGACGAAAGCAGCCAGGTGCAGATGGGGGGTGGTGATGTTCGTGTTATGATGGTTGAGTGGTTACTGGTTGATAGGCTGGTTTATGAGCTGGTTCATAAGCTGGTTAACAATTGGTTGATAGGTTGGTTGATGAGCCGCTTAAAGATGGTTGATGGTGGCTGAGAAGCTGGTTTATAAGCTGCTTAGCTGGTGGACGGTTGACGGTAGAAATGCGGGTACATGGTGGCTACGGTGGCAGTGATGGTGGTGGTTTATGGCGGTTCATGGTGTGCAAGTATCATTAATATACATACATGGATATGTATTATTAGTATGTTTCTGTGTCAAGGGTTATAATATGTGCAAAATATACACTCACACACTCCTATCATTGTTAAGTACACACTGTGGCTGATCAACATTATTAGCTATTAGCGTTATGACACTGACGTGTGAACGATTACCAGGTATTGCGATCATTGATCACGAACCACTGTGAACCGGTGTACCTATCAACCCTCATAAATGATTGGTCACTAGTAGTCACTAGTCAATTTGTAACATTATGAATAACAATTCTTGACTACAGTAGTCACTACATACTATTTTTCATCAGTGACTACCAGCCATCATCAACCAACCAGCAGCCAATCATCAACCAACCATCAACCAACCATTAACCAATCATCAACCATTCGCACAACTATTCACCACCATTGAGCATCAGTAACCATCACTCATAATTATCAACCATCATTGTCACGAAAGCTAGCGTCAGCTAGCTGAAGTTGCTCTTGCTTTAGCAAGTAATTGGCAGGGACAGGACCAACAAAAGTCACAAATAATTGAATTGGGGGGGGCCCTCGACAGGCTCGATTCCCCAAGGGTCGTTGCATGTTGCAGTTTTTTTCAACAAACATGAATGCAAGCTTTCTGGTTGTTTGTTTTTTTCGGTCAAGTCAGTTGCGATGCTAGCTTTTGTCACCTACGTCTGGCCTCAAATCATTCTTAGCCATCAAGCAACCATCATCAACCAATCACCGACCATTCGCACGACTATTCACCATCAATAACCATCAATAACCATCATTAATCAATATTATTGAGTGCTATTAACCACTATTATCAACACTATTAACAATCACTGACATTCAATCAACCCCTATTTACCATTATCAACCCCTGTTAACCATCAGCTAACCATTGTCAACCACTATTAGCCACTATCAACCACTATTTAGCACTCTGAACCACTATAAAAGCGTAATTAACCCTGTAGATAGCGTATAAGCCAACCATCAACCACTATTAAGCCACTATTAACCACTATGAACCACAATTAAGCATCATCAACCACTATCAACCAACCACAATCAACCACTATTAGCATTAAGCTTCCTTATAGCCAATCATCAAGCACTATTAGCCACAATTAAACCACTATCAATCACTATTAAGCATTCTTAACCACTATTAAACCACTATGAAACCACCATTCATTTACCATTATTTACCACTATTAAACCATTATTAAACCACCCTTAACCAACCATTCATCACTCATCACCGGAGCGCTCGAAAACGGCGCTCAGGTGGATCTGCTGGTGTCCTTGAGCGCCTTGAAGCTCCAGCAGGGTGACGCTGCATCAGCCGCCAGCAAGGTGTCCTGCCGAGGCGTTTGAGGATGGGTGGGTGGGTGTGGGGGTGGGGGTTAGGCGTTGGATGACTGGTGGATATGGTTAAGGTGGCACTGTATTTCATCGTTTTGGATCGTTCCAATCCCCAAAACTTTGGTGTCAGGATCTGAGTTTGTGTCCCCAAAATCACGCGTTTCTGTCTCTGGTGTCAGGAATTTCTATCCTGAGGAATCATCTACGCCGTAAAAAGGGGTGTTCCCTGCTGTTCGGATAATCATTGGGTTCTCAATGGTCCCTCGCTCGGATCCCTGAAACGATCCGGAGGGAATTCCATGGCTTTTTGCTTGGTACATCATTTGTCCACAGCCAGAGGTGGGTTTGGCACTGAATCTCCTTGGATGATTGAGGTAAAGCTAGCCATAGCAATCACCCGTAAAATCACCCAACAATCCCAGTGATAAGTTGGGTTGGATCGGCCACCACCAGGCGACCATCCTTGATCAAGCATCACCATTCCCTCGCAGCCAGGTGATCAACCAGCCTATAAATAAATATGGTTCACGACAGGTTTATGAGCCAGGAATTAAGCGGCTGATCAATCATTATCTATCTATAGCGCACCAATTTCTTGAGTGGTAATATATCCCTAGTGCTCCAAACACCTTGTGAGAAGGTGTTTGGACGAAATCAGCCCCAGTTTCCCAAGGTATGCCAGCACTAGGGTATTTTCACCATCATAGATTGGTGTTTCTCAAAATAGGGACCCCCCCAAACATTTATATTCAGTTATCATCGAATCAGAAGCCACAAAGTGACCGTTTTCAGCCGGAAACCCGCAACAACAGCGTGAGGACCACGGCGAGGAGGTTGATACTGGTTCGGATTAAGCATGGCTGATGATAGGTGGTTAATATGGTGGTCAGTGATTCACCATGGTTAGGAGTTAAGAAAGGCAAATAATATGGGTGTAGCATAATGATCATATTATATGGTCCGCGATGCTCATCAGTACTTAAGGCAACACCAGGCAGTAACCACCATTGATCATAAGCGAATTAGTCATAGGTCGCCAAATCTTGGTCATGGTTGTGCATTCCGAATGGTTGGCCATGGCTCGGGATTCTCCACGTGGTTGCTACGGATTATGGTGAACACTGCGGGATGCAAAGTGGTGGGGCCCCAGCATTTTCTACCATGAAACAACCAGCCAACGGTGCAGGGTTCAGGGAAGCATGGTGGGGATCCCTACCAAGCTGTCAACCAGCGCAGCCTTTAGGCCTGTCACCACCTGGGATTTGACATGCCTTATGAACATTGCGAAATGAATTTGTTTCAGGCCACTCCAATTTCAGCAGCTCATGGAACTTGTGTGGTCGTATCTCCATTGTTTGGCTGCCGTTGTTGTGACCGGGGGGGGCAGTTTGTTCTTGCAGGCTCAAAATCTTGCCAAGAAGCTCTCAGACACGTGCGGACTTCCCAGTGACACTAGCGGCCAAGCCATTGGTGGATTGCTTTGGTGGCGGTTTGTGGACGGTGATTGGTTGACATGTATTTGTTTGTTTGTTTGTTTGTTTGTTTGTTTGTTTGTTTGTTTGTTTGTTTGTGGGTGATTGGTTGAGATTTTGTTTGTGGTTGATTGGTTGAAAAAAATGTTTGTTTGTGATTGTAGCTCTTTGATTCCTGGATTCTTTGGTTGGTTGATTTATGGGATTGGCTTCTGGGTGTAGTGGTTTGACCTTTTGGTTGTTTGCTTGGCTTGCCGGTGGATTTGGTTGGAGTTGTTTGCTTGGCTGGGTTGTTTGGATGTTTTGTTTTTGTGTGCTTGCTTGTTGTGTGTTGTTTGCTCGTTGGATTGATGTTTGATAGCAAGCCAAAAGTCATGCTTGATGGTCGGGGTCGTTTACAACCTCGGAAATCAGCAGCTATCAATCATGCAAGCGATCGCCCACAAATCAATCATCAACCATGAACTAAGCATCAATGATCAACAAGCATCATGAACCATCAATGATGCACCAGCAAGCATTTTTGATGGGGAGATTGTACTATCACATGGTTGATGTTTGCTGATGCTTGCTGTTTGAGGGTCGTTCATTGATGCTTGATGACCTGTTGTTCAAACTGTTGGTGGACTGTGCCTTTGAGCATTGTCAAAGGCTTTGGTTGTTTCATTAACCACCACTATCTACCCCAGCACTTCTCTCCACTAGAACCATCACTAGTGACCACGATCACACTGGGCTGCATATATCACTGTTGAACGGAATTTACAGCAAGCAACTATCTGTTTTTACCTATATGCATCATTCACCATCATTGGTTAGTGGTGCTCAATGTTCAGATTTATTGGTGAACCCACTGGCTGGCTGATGGGCCAACCTCCAAACTTCCAAAATACTTCAGCACCCGGAGCAGGTGATCCGCAGATCTGACCACCGTTGGTGATTTGCAAGCTACATTGGGTGGTTTCTTCAAGTGGGACGCCCAAATCATCCAGTGTAGCAATGATTTATAGCAATAAACCAACTCTCCCCTGGCCTATTTGAAGTATTATTACCAAGTCGCCCCAAATATTCCATTTGTCAACCATTTACCAAAGATAAACCAACTCATCATAGTTGGTATATCACCTTCTTGATAACTATTGCAAACCAACCATGAAGCCATCCACCTGGAGAATTTCCCATGGCTAGCGCTGCAGCGTTAAGGCCTGGCCTGGGCCGCGCACTGCACGCTGCGGCTAGCGCCATGCTGCGGTCGGGCAAAGCCAAGGAGGTGAGTTCTGCTGGGGGAAGCGACCTTCCCCGGGGGGCCTAAAAGGTGGGTGACGGAATCAATGACTAGGCGACCTGATAGGTGATCATGACTAAGTGGGGTATAGAAATGATTGTAACTTGGCTGGGTTAGTTGCACTTGGCTGACCTGACAGTTTGAAATTGACTATTTTGAGCTGCTTTCCTAGGGTTTCCCATTAAAAAATGGAATTTTCCATTGTTTCCTGGGGTTTCCTATAAAAAGATGAGATTTTCCATTGCCAGGTTACTTCACCAGAGGGCAATGCATGAATAAGCAATGGCATCATGCACCATGCACATCCAAGTGCTGGTTGATGGCTAATGATAGTGGTTGGTAACGGAAGAAGGGGCTGGGGTAACTGGGATACAAGCAAAGTAAGCAACCCTGTAAGGTGCACTAACCCCGACTAACCCCCAATACCATGGTACTGTAGTTACGAGCAGTGGGCATGGACATCCAAGTAGTAATTCATGGGTCAAAATGGTGAAGAGTGGTTTAAAGATGTGAACGATGGTTGAGAATTGTTCGCAGGTGTTGAGAATGGCCAACAAGGGGTCAGAAAGGTCATAAAACAGTCGTTGACCGCTGAAGCATGGCATGGTTGAGAATGGCAAAGTCGTTAATGATGGTTGAGAATGATCCATATCCAGATTTGTTACTGACAACTATAAACACAAAAATCCTATAGGATTGTTACAACACCACTATAGGCCTATACTGAGCTGGTAATGGTTGAGAATTACCCGAATATTTATCCACATCAACAACCTCTCATTTTAAAGAACCATTATTGACAATCAAGCATTATCAATAACCTTTATAGTATAGCCACAGCTATGATTGCTTATTCAATTGACCTTATTTTAACAATCATTATCATCAACCACTATTATACTAAGAAGCTTGATTCACATCCATCATTAATCACTACTGTAGCCACAACCGTTGCGAACGTTCAACACCGGGCAGTAGTCAACGCTGGCTCAAGGCGCTGGCGATGGCCAAGGAGGCAGCCGAACTCCTGGGAAGCCCGGCTAAGCACAGGGGGAGGAGCGGCTCCGAGGAGTGGTTGCTTGGTAGGTGATCAGCTAGATGGGGGTTTCTGAAAATGGTTGGTTCATGATGGCTAATTATGGTGCGCAGCTATCGGACAGGTCACTGTTGTCAACACACCCCGGCAATTGCAGAGTGTGCCAGCTGGGTAGACATTGCCACCTGATTATGGTTATATAATTAATAGGGAATAATAACATATTATTAATAACCAACAGTAATGGCTAAACAGCTATATAGATCGTTGTTTCTCGAGCCAGTTTGGGGACCCCCAAGTTATAGATGGTCTACTACTATTATAATGGTAAATATGCAGGATGATTTGGGGGTACCCTTACTTTGAGAAACGCCGTGTATCAACAAGAAGATGTTTGCGCGCATCAGCTATCTATCACATAGTTGTTCTTGCAAGTCAACTGTCACTTGCTATGCTATTGACCTGGTCATTGCTAGATTTGGTTGACTCCGGTGATTCTAGGCTATCGACATCTATGAACTGATATAGTTATCGATGGTCAATGTTGATAATGCTGCTGAGCATATTGTTGATACCACTGATTATCAATGATCTACAGAGGATATGAGTGTAGTTGATACTCTTGTTGATCAATATATCCTTGTTGATACTATTGTCGATCAATGCATCCTTGTTCATACTCTTGTTGATCAATATATCAATATACGGCTTGCAATCACTAATGAATATCATTTTTAGTTTGGCTACCAATCAATAGCAGCCGCAGGATTGGCAAGTGAACAGAAGGTGTACAGGCTTCAGCCCATCGCCGTATTGTCAATGACATTACATTATTATTAAACACAAAGCATCGTCTTTGTCGATTGTGTCATGTTCAACTAATACGGCCGAATCACCCGAACGTTTCCTATTGATCCTACCCAACTGATGATCGTCTTATCTTTGGTTATCGTTGTAACACGCCGGTATGCACCTTGGAATTAGTACGAACTACTGATATGCACTTCAACACACACATCGAGAACATGCACGCCTTCGCATACACCTCTCAAATAGATAGCAGTATCGAAACAATGATACCTAGTATTGACAAGGCAGTTTCTCAAAACAGGGAACCCCAAAAGTGGTTGGTTTAGTGCTATCAACGATTGAAAATCGATATAGATAGATGACTAATGATGACTATCAATAGATGATTTGGTTGGCCCCCTAGTTTACTACTATGACTACTATCAATGGTCAATAAACTGGAGGATAACCGGTGGGGTACCCCCAGCTAGTACCACAACCATCACGTCGAGAGACGATGCATCTCCGCCTCATAGCCTTGGAAACGAGGCGTCGCAGGACCTGGGATCTGCTGCACTTCGTCGTTCTAAAGGTTTGTTCTGTCTTGTGGCTATGGGTCACTATTGATCATCAACGATGGCTTATAATAACCAACCAAATCATAGGCAAAACAATGGTTAATGAAAGGGGAACCAGGGGTACGGGGTTTTGATCCACTGTCTTGTCACTTACCATTGTTGAATATGCTCATTCAGATCGCTATCAGCCGCTCATTCATAGCGATTGTTGATGTTACCACTATCAGCATCATGAAAACAACTCTCAAGATTCTGAACTTTTGTTAATGATTAGCAACTAAGAAAAACCATTACTGATCATCATTGTCTATCATTATCAAGTTCAAATTTTAGCGCTTATCTTTCTTGGCCAGTATTAGCGACCATGATCTACCACTATGGTTTATTAACAATGTTGTTGCTAGTTATAGCTACCAATTACTAATACGGGAACACTTGCTACTATTGTTGTTATGATAAGTTACTGTGTCAATAGTAGTTATGATAAGTCATCATTGCTATTATTGTCACCATTGATTGTCAATGCTCAAACATAAAAAGTTATTTGACATTGCTATTGTCAAGACTTGCTATGAACCATTATGATTATTATCCATTCATACTAACTATAGTCATCGATTGCCACTATTATTGCCACCACTAGTAACCACTATTAACCATCAATTGACCACTATTGAGCACTATTAACCACTATCAACCATCCTTAATCATCACAAACCCATCCTGAAGCCATCCTTATCCATCCTTAATCACTGCAGCTGTTCCTGAGGCAGCGACCCCGCAGCCAAGGGCCTGGCTTTGTGCACGGCGGCGGCAGCAGTTTCTGGCCCTTGAGGGGTGGTGAACCGTGAAGGGATGGAGGTCAAGCGTGGGTGGTTGGCAAGTGATGGTGGAATGACGGTGATTTGATGACTAAATGATGGGCTTATGATGGGTTTGCGATGCTTCAGAACGGTGAGCTGCTCGATGATAGATGGCTGCAAGTGGTAGTTCATAGTTGCTAGTGATCAGCGGGTTGATAATCAATACTCACACAGTGGTAGTGGTAATTGATGTTTATCTATGGTCATTGCTAAATAGCAGATATCCATTGCTATGCGGGAGTTTATGGTTTATAATCGTTCATCACTATTAGTCAAGCATTCTTGATATTCATGGTTGGTAATGCCTAATTGTGGTTGACCGTGCTTATTTGATGACCTGGTTCGTTATTGTGAACGATGTGCGTTTGGGATTTGATGATTTGTTTAAAATGGTCGAGGATGGTCAAAAGCAAGGGCGAGTGGGGGCTGATAGTGATGTTCAATGCTTTTTGATAGCCGTTATTGAGGGTTAATGTTGGTCGATGATAGGGGGTCGATGACGAAGAATAGCCAGTAACTACAGGGGCTAATTGATGGAGAGTGATGATTCAGACTGGTTGATGGTGTCAGTGATGGCCGGTTATGAGCAATAGTTGGCGAGTGAGCTGTTTAATAGCCGGCTCAATGATGCTTATTGGTGGCACAAGATTGTGCTGGTCAATTCCAGGGCATACCATCCACCGGTTGAGAATAGCCGCGGATAAGCCGTTCAATTGTCAGCCACATCGGTTGATAGTCACTGTTGATGATTGTTTTTGATTGCTGATAATGTTTGTAACGCTTCATAACCATGGTGAGTACAGATGGTGGACCATGGAAGTAGAGATACTCGTTGAAACCATGGTGAATAGGAGATTCAAACAGCAAGAGAGGTTGACAAAATGATTAGTGATGTTAAACGGTGGTGAACAAGCGGGCTGAGCACAGGGGGATTTAACAGGAACCATCAACAATATTGCTTGCTGAACCCCTCAACCGAATGATCGCCACCAGTAATGATTTTCAATAGCTGTTAATGATAGTTAACCCCTAGTTGACTTGAAATCGCTGGTGATTTATCGCACTTATATGGGTGGTTTGGCAATAATCGAACCTTAAGTATGGTGAACACATTCCCATATCACTGGTTAGATCAATCGTCTAATTAACAAGTTCTAGCATTGAACCAACCATTTTTGGTGTCCGCCATTTTAAGAAACCACCATATGGCTACGGGTCAAAACCCTGCACCCTTGGTTCCCCATCATTACCCATTGTTTTCCCTACTATTATTGGTCAAGATCCCCTATGATTGATGGTTAAAGCCTTGCCCCAGCTCGCCACATTACTAAACCCATGGCTTAAGTAATGGTTAAGTAAGATGACTTAACTATCACCTGTATCCCCTACCATTACTACTTATACTACCCTATTATTAACCATTAGCCATATATAGCTGGTATATCCCTAATAAGCATTACCATAGTTAATCATCACCTATTATTGCTGGTTAATATTAGCCTCATGGTTGATAGTCATATTAATTGATAGTTAATATTGCCATGTTATTGATGGTTATTTTCACCTATTATTGATGGTTCATAGATAATTATCACCTATTCTTGGTGGTTGTCATATAATTTTTAATATATCTCCCCTATAATTGTTGGTTCTCATCCCCCATTATTGACCATTGACCAGCCATTATTGATGGTTTACATTAGCCTTGTTGATGGATCATAGTAATTATCACCTATATCCCCTACCATATATATGGTGGTTTCCCAAAATAGGGGTACCACCCAAATCGTCCAATATCAATCATTTATAGTAATAAACCAGCCATTTTTGGGGCTCCCTATTTTGAGAAACCACCATATCCCCTACCATATATATATATAGGTATATGGTTGATATTAGCCTTATCATATGCTTGGCTTATGGATCTCAGCACTGAGCGAACCCAACCAAGGCCGAGTCGCAAGAGGCGTGCGAGCTCCTGCGGCAGGCCGACGTGAGTTCACGATGGGTTCCGGCCACAGTTTCGAAGCGATTTTTTGGATGTTTTTTGAGGGATTCGATGGACTACATACATATATACATACATATATCTATCTCCCTATCTTTAATATATATATATATATTTATCTATAAAGTCATTCAAAACTGAAAGTTTCACAGGGAATCTATGAGACACCAAGCATCATTTTTGGGATGGGGTAGCTGGTCGCGGCTGGGGATGCTTGGGGCAAGTCTTACGCAGCATCCGAGTGATCTGACCAAGTGGGAGGCCCCGGATGGAGGTACGTGTGCCACCCTGGTTGATAAAAATAGGAGGTATCCTCCCAACTACCCTTTGGTAAACTAACACGGCAATGGAAAATCACCATATTTTGTAGAGAAACCCTGGGAAATCATCCATTTATGGTGAATTTTCCATTGCCATGTTAGTTCCCCAGAGGGTAAGCCAAGTGGTTTCCCATTAAAATGCTACACCCCCAATCATTAAACCTATGGGATTGACCATTGTTGCTGGTCATGATCGGCTTAGTATGGAGTCACAAGCCTTCTTCGGGGACATGCCTGGAAATTGACACATCAGTCATCATCGCAGTCAATCGTTTTGTTGTGAACATTGAAGAACCATTTTCCCACAAACAGTGGTTTCCATGATCCATATTAAGCTAACCTTATTTGGGTTTTAAGCACCCGCTATTTATCATTAAACGGGTGGTTTACAAATTTGGATCTACGGTACCGGTAGAACCAATGAGCATATCAGACAGTCGTGACATATTGTGACCTTGCCAGCAGCTGCATAGAATCCGAATCAGTAATAGCGACGATCAGCTTTTACTTGAGCATGGTAGAGGATTGTTGTGACCGCCAGAAATCGTATTTCGGGTTACATGTTGCCTTTTGTCAAGCATCATTCAGCATCCTTGACGATCAATACCGAAACCAGGATCGCCTTTTATCCTGACACGATTGCTGGTCATCAGCTCTTTGATCAACCATCATAAGCCGACTGATGAAGTGTAGTTTATTGTCATTCAACAACAACACTTGTCACCCAGTTCCAGCCAGTACTCATCGTTATTATTAGCCATTGTTTGCCATCATCAAGGCTCATCAACGACCACTATCAACAGTCCTTACTTATTACTGTTTACTGTCAGTTTATCAACTGAGTTAAATCCTGTTTATCAAACAACAAGTTGTTGAGTTTACTCTCAGTTGATGAACATTGATTAACCACTATCAACCATTGTTTGCCATTTTGCTGAGTATCACTCATGGTTCATCCTCGATCATGGTCAATCCATCACCAGCCAGCCACCAACAACTATATTCAACCTGTCCTAGCCAGTGATCAACCTTTAATCATGAATGAACCATCATCATTTGACCCTCAATCAAGCAGAAATTAAGCATCAAGTGATCATCATGAAATCATCAATGAACCAGCAGCCAGCCATCGTTCACCCGTTCTTGAAAGTGTAGTTGGGTTAGTTTTGGGATATAACCTCTCAAAATAGAGCTACCACCAGTTATCATTCTATGTTCAGCGTTGCTTATGAAAAAACCAACCATAAGTTTGGGGTCCCCTATGGCTTGAGAAACCACCAAAATAAGCCTGGTTACATGTTGGTGAACTACCCTGGCGATGGAAAATCCACAAATTCTTGATGGTTTACCAGGGTTTCTCTATACAATATGGTGGTTTTCCATTGCCAGGTTGGTTCACCAGAGGGTAGCATAAGATGCACATCCGAGTTCCCCTCTGGTACACTAACATGGCCATGGAACATCCGCCATAAATGGATGATTTCCCAGTGGGTTTTCCTACCATTAGGCTTTTCCATTGCCATGTTAGTTTACCAAAGGGTATCAATTATCAAAATTCAAAACCTTTACTAGGCTGGTTTTAGATTTAGATAAGGTATCAACCATCATTTCATTTGCCGTCAATTCGCTTCAGCGATTTTGCACCGCTGGGGCTGTCAGGCGGTTCCCTTCTTCGCGGCTGCCCGGGATGCCTCAGCAGAGGCAGCTGAACGTGAAGTACCGCCATCATAGTAAACCTGACCATCAGAATCGTTGATGATTAGTAAGTAAGTAATCATCGATGATCAGTAATGTCGTTAATTACTGATAATTAATGTTTTTTAAACTTATGATATAACTATAACTATGACCATTATCGTTGATGATTAGTAATTCATGGTCATAGTTATATCATAGTACTTATGGTTGACGATAAACCCATAACGATACAACTATTAATGTTGATTGCCAATGACTGATTCATGATTTTATCACAGTATTAACGGTTGATGATAGATCCATAATAATACGATCATTGCTATTATATCATGATTGGTGGTTATATCAATTATAGAAAACTGGTTGTAATTAATTGATTAATGGGTTATATTGATGATTATCAATGGTCATATCATGATATAAAGTATAGATACAACCCTTTTGTGCTTAATTATTGGTAATGCTTGATGATAGATCCATAACAAGGGGAGACAAACTAGTATTGTGCTTGGTGGTTGGTAGTGATTAATGATCCATCCATATTCAAAAACCTTGTTTGGGAATTTCGTTGGGCTTTTCTTTGTGGATTTTTCGTGCCGGTTGTTTCTTTTGGGAGTTTCGCTGGGGTTGTACAAATATGGATACTAGTATATAACTAGTATATAATGAAACCAATCCTAAGTTTGTTCACAATGGTCCGGTCGGGCTCAACCATCAATTCACTTTCAACCGTCATCCACTAATTATCTATTGTTAACATCAGTATTATCCATGATGATCCACTATTCTCAACCGATGTCATACATGAATTGACCATTCTCATCCATGATATAGCCGTCATTACATGCATCGACCATTTCCATGCATGATTCACCATTCACATCCCAGCAGCCAACCCATGTCGCGTCGGAGGCTGCAGCCAAATTGCAACTGGCCAGCACCCTGCTGAGCTATGAAGGAGGGAAATGCGCAGATGGATGGATATGTGGGGGTTGTTAGGGCAACCATTGTTGTTTGTTATGTAATGATAGGGTATGATGACATATAACAACCAACAATAGTTAAACAACTAATGTATGTGTGTTTCCTAAAATAGGGGTACCTCCAAAATGCGTGGTTTATTACTATAAATGGTTAAGCAAGGATGATTTGGGGGTGACCCCCATTTTGAGAAACCAAAATGTGGGTGTTTCTCAAGTCATGGGGGAAACCCAAATCATCCCCACATAGTTTATTTTAGATTATCAATGAGTGATTTTGGGGTCCCTCAATTTGAGAATCCATATTTGGGGATGGCCAATAAGGGTTAAAATTTATTTATTCATCGTTGAGAATGGTTGAGAGTGGTTGACAATAGTGACTATATAATGGTTAGTCATGGTTGGATAATGGTTCTTAGCGGTCAAAAATGGTGAACAACGGCTAGTGGTAAATTTCTGGTTAAGAATGGTTGAGAATGGTCGATCATTGTTAATACTGATTAGTAATTGTTGAGAATGGCTAGTAGTGGTGAGTAAAGGTTGGTAAGGGCTATATACAATCTATGGTCAATGATGATTGTGAATGGTTCAGAATGGTTGATGATGTTTAACTATTACCAATGATTAACGATTAAATGATGAAAATGTTGATAGTGAATGATTGAGATGCTTCAGAATGATTGATCGTGATTACTGGGAATCATTGCCGATGATGATGATGATGATGATGACGACGATGATTGACAATCATCAGAACAGCTGGATGTGCGGCTAGTTTTAAGGTGGTTCTGACTCCTGCAGCCATGTAGCTGAGACTTACTAACGATGCACATCCCAGGGTACATCAACCACCGTGCAGAAGTCTCTCGTGGCTCAATCATTGAAACGGTGGGTTTTCCGGTTGGGGGCTTCTTAACATGGGGGACCCCCTACAGTAAATGGTGGGTTTTTTGCTACAAACGACTATTGATGGATGATTTGCGGCAACCCCTATGACTGGAGAAACCACCACATCAAAGGGGTGTTCGTTTCCAGGACGCCAATGCACAAGAAATCGCAGGATGGGTCATTTTTCTATGGGATCATCTCGACTAGTTGAGGTTGGTATTT
This sequence comes from Symbiodinium kawagutii, assembly GCA_009767595.1. NCBI lineage: Eukaryota > Dinophyceae > Suessiales > Symbiodiniaceae > Symbiodinium > Symbiodinium kawagutii. The sequence continues at coordinate 32,235 of VSDK01012725.1, read as the reverse complement.
TCCCGGAATGTTTCCCCCTGCTATCCCTAAATGGGCATATCAAATGCCACCAAGAATGGTTATTATCACCAAAACAGTGCTTCTCACCAACAACCGAGGGGTGTTGTAACCAATCGTATTTGTTATCAATGGGATGCTGAAGGCAGCAAAGGAATCGGATTTCTACAGGAAACCAAACCTTGGGATTTGATCATTCCGAGCTGTGATGGGGCACCATGGGGCACCCATCCGAAATCACTGCTGCTATTGGGAAACTGTTGCCATGTTTGCTTGAGATATAATTGGCCGAGGCTAAAAATTCAAATTTCTGGCCGACTTTCCCTCGCTTGAAGGGCGACGCTCGGGTCGCCCAAAATGCTGTGCCATCCTTTGATCGCCGACCTCGGTGCCAGGACCGTTGGTGGACCTTTTCAAGAACCGCCAAGAAGCAGCCGGCGTCGCCGAACAGGCCGAAGTGATCAGCTATGGATCACATGCCCATGACTAGCTGTTGGTTGGGAGCGAGGCCAGGAGTCAGGGGTATCCATGTAGCCCTTCAGCAGCGAGGACAGGAGCAGTGGCCACTAAAATCAAATGATCATTGGAAAGGCTTAACCTATGCACGATTACATGCATGGATGAGCTGAGGCCGCATGAACTGATCCGTACAGCTTGATAAATGCCAGATCCATATGTATCAACCATGGAGAAAAGGTGGCGGAATATCTCTATCGTTGCTGATGACTAACCATTAATCATGCTATTAACCCGACTACCCGCACCAATAACAGGGATATACCAGCACCCAATTAAACACCATTAAGGAACCACGATGAAGCACCATCAATCATCATTCACCATGTTAGTTTCAGTGCTTGCTTAGCGCTAATTTGGAACTCATTTAGCGCTTATTCAGCGCTTTTAGCTGTTCGTTGTTACCTGCGGGTTTCATGGCTTTTTCTCTCGTTTGGCTTGTGGCTTACATCCTGACCCGCAATCCGTTAAGCGCAGCTTTAAGCCACTGACAAGCAGCCTGGGCAGCCTTGTGGGTGTGCTGGCGTCGTTCGTACCAGGTTCAAGGGCCAAGTTGGAGATCAATGACTTGTCAACAACATGAGAAACAGATCTTCTGACCAACAGTTACAAGGCAACATACCCATGGTTATAAGGCAACATACCCATGGTTATAAGGCTTATAAGGCTTATAACCCAACTGTCGACAATCAACCTGCCTTCTTCAGCTGGGTGCAGTTTGTTTTCAAGCTGTCTTTTGGTTGCAGTGCTTGTTTTGATAGCACTTGAAGCCGACCAATTGCAAGCAGGCCTGTGAGAACAGAATAATCAACACTTTGGATGTAAACCACCAACATGTCTGCGGTATTTTCCGAACCAACCTTCACATTAAATCCACTGATGATGATGATGATGATGATGATGATGATGATGATGATGATGATGATGATGACAGTGATGATAAAGGTGAAAATTGAACCGTCCGATAGGGATGCAACCAACACTTGGCATAGCCGACTACGTTTTATGACTTGATACTGCGAGCTTGTTTGGCCTCCAAAATGGGACGATGGTTTGGTCGAGTTCGTCATGGTGGTACCTACTAACCAGTCAATATTAGCCGTTATTCATTGGGAAACAGCTAGTTTTGGGGGGTACAGTTTTGGACAAACCCGTGAGCACGGAAAAATCGATCTTTCTCCAGAGGCGCAAAGGGGGTGCGAAACTGCGAAAAATTCAGGGGAAAAATTCATGGAAACTCCACTGGGTCAAGAGTGACGCAAATGCAGCGACCTCGGTTTTCACATCCCAACTTCTGATTGCAGGATATGGTTTTGTCCATAAATCGTGTAATTGCACCAAAACTGGCCGTTTCCCGATGAATAATACGGACAAACCTATACAATCATCATTAACCATTGTTGTTGGAATTTTTCGTATTATCTCTCTATTAATTATTTAAAAGCCATGTATATTGCCTGCAAGTTTGCACATTTTTAACGTGTGAACTGCTGCCAAGGGACGAATCCAATCGCTCCAAGTCACCGTCAGTTTTGGTGCCATCTTTGACCGGGTCTACCAGCAACATGGTGGTTTCTTAATAGCTCGGGGCACCCCCAAATCATACAATTGATTAGCCGTTTATAGGAAAAGCAATAGAAACAAGATTTATTGTAATTATCATCAGGATTTAATGTTTCAAGTCTTGGCAGGATTTAACGTTTATTAGCCGTTTAAAGTACGAAACCATCCATCTAGTATATTGAGAGCCCCCAGTTATCCAAGTTTTTCATCATTTTGGGCAATCAACTTCATCCTTAACTTGGGGGTTCCCTTAATGACTTAAGACCCCCCCAACATTAACGTCTTGTTTCGGGCCAGATTATCGAAAAAAAATGATGTGCATCCCCACTGAGCAAGCAGTTGCCTTCACCATGGTTATAGGGCTTCTAACCTACCTTGCAGTGTTACTTAAGCATGGTCATAGGGGCTAGGTCACCTACGTTATAGGGCTACCAAGCATGGTTCTAGGGGCTAGTAAACCTACGTTATAGGGCTACAAAGCCTGATTATATAAGGTGGACCCCCAACCACTTATAAGTTTGCTTATTACCCCTATAACTGGTAGTTAACCCTAGTTAGGTCAGTTATAAACCAACTAATAAGTGGTTGGGGGCCCACTTTGTAGGGCTTCTAACCGAACTAACTTACGACGGTTCTATCCCAAAGCACAGGACATCCAGCACCTGCCATTGCGCCAGGCTCGCTGTGCATTCCTGGTTCTGGGTGACAAGAGGAGAGCTGCATGGGAGAGCGGGTAACTTGGCGCTTAATGACCATTACACCAACGCACTCGGTAAAATAATGAGTTACATAATGAGTATAGCACAGTATAGGTATAGCGGGTTATAGTGGGTTATAGTCACTTGTCGATTATATAATCAGTGATAACTAGATGAGTGATCCATGACTATTGATCACCGGTGTAAGGAGTACATTCATTAATCCTTATACTGGTTATTCATAGGCATGAAAATTGATAACCATAGTCATTAGCACCCATTTTCGATTTATACTTACTGCATTAAAACTGGTTATTCATAACCAGTACTAAAAACGTATTCACGTTGCTATCCGATACATCTGTTGGGGTCTCCGGCTTTTGGGGAAGGTTGATACACTGCGATCCTTTCCAATCAATGACGGTCAACGCTGCCGTTATGTGTATAGTTTGTCACGTCTATCCATACTTATCACACATGCGCAAAGTTTGTTGCTGATGTCTACAATATACAAATGAATACATTGATGTGAAAAGGCCCAATCTACTTTGTGACCCGAGGCTTCACATTATGACAGGTTAATAGGTTTATGATGCATCTGGACCTGTTGCCCAATGGGTGTGGCGTCGTGTCTCTGATGGTGATCACCTTGACTTGGAGGTTCGAGTCCTCCCAGGTCCGTTTTGCGATGTTATTCAGCGCTGTTCCGTGTTAGCCAATAAGTGGCAGCGCGGATCTAAGCAGCAATGGAAGATCCTGGCTGCTGGTTATTCAGTGAACTGTCATTCAATATTTGCAGGCTGTCTTCGAGGGGGCATTTCCTGATTCTATTTGGTACACATGATTCTTTTTTGCGAAGACTTCGCGAGTGGGCTGCGCAACCAATCATTCGCAGGAAAAGTACCATGAAAGCTAAGCACAGGCCGTGACTGCGGGGCCCATGATCTTTCTCATGATTGGTATCTCGGTTTGGCCTGACTTTTCCCATGGGTCCTCTCAGGTTATCCAAAGGTGTTGTCAACGATAGCTGAACAGATCCATTAGTGACATCTGTCAATTCGTAGCGACATGATGAGCTGTGCAGCCATGTTGGCGAACAAGGCAAGTATGACCAGTATCAAACATGATTGAGCCAATGAGGAACTCAGTACCCACTATCAACTATCATTCAGCATTATCAACCATTGATTCGCCGCATTTGACAAATACCAGTATTTATTGTGATACTGGTCTTAACCAGCATTAGCCATGATACTGGTCTTAGCCACTATAGAAACCATTATCTACCAGCGAATCTACCATACTTACCAGTCTTTATGTACCTTTATTAACCATCATTCAGCATTATCTACCAGTATTTACCAATATTTACCGGTATTACAATTGGGTTAAATATGAAAATAATACCGGTATTTGCCAATAAATTAGGTTACCACTAATTCACCAGCATTAGGTAAACCACTGGTAAATACTGGTAGACTACTATTTATTTACCAATATTATTTACCAGTATTATAACTATGTACACCACTGGAATTTATCCCTATGAATTCCCGTGCTTCGCCGTGGTGCCCGCTGTGGTTTTGCCTCCTCCCACCCTGCTGCCTTTCCAGGAGCCAAGGCCGTGCCTCCAACGTGGCGGCACAAAGTGGGGAGACCAACGTGCTGGAAAGATGGGGTAAAGGAGCGGTGAATCGTGGAATTTTTAGTGGTTTAGTAGTGGTTTATGGTGGTTTATGGAGGATTTAATCATGATTAGATAGTGGTTTATGGTGGTTTAACAGGGATTTATCGTGGTTTTCTAGTGGTTTGATAGTGGTTTTCTATTGATACCGATTTTGGATTGATCTAATTAGCCATTAGTCATGCTTAAAGATGATTTCATAGTGGCTAGTCATGATTTGGTCATGACGACGAATAGTATTGTTTATGATGACTGGCATACATACTGATGCTGGACAAACTCAATGCTTATAGTTATAGCTAAGCATTTTTTTAATAAGGAAACATATTATATTATTGTTATTATTATTATTTGTTATTATTATTATTGTTATTATTATTGTTATTATTATTGTTATTATTATTATTTCTATTATTATTTTTTTTATTATTATATAAACATACATAAAATAAACATATACATATATAAATATATGAATGTAATATGCTTACTTTCATGAACGGTAAATCTATGTATATGCTTACTGATGATTAAAAGCATAGTTCAACAGGATGAATCTGCTGAGCCACAAAGCTGGTTTATCGGAGTTTTTCATGTGCGGAATAGCGGACCAGCATGGCAAAACATGGGTTGACGGTTCAGTTGCTGATGGTTAATTGTGACCCAGAATCATCAGGAATCATGGTTGACGATGGATTATCTTGGTCAATGGTTGTGAATACTGAATCTATGGTTCGCCAGGCTTGGTTTGCCATGATAATCTGTTTAGTCATTGATGATGATGGTGCCAAGGATCGTCATTGTGATTCCAGCAAGACAGGCGGTTAGTGGTGTGTAAACGTGCTAGTGGTTTCTGGTCTTTGGAATGATCGGGTAGAATTGCCCATTGGTTTTTACCAGAAATCTGGAAGCCACCTTTGTGTTTGATGATGAATGCTAAGCACCCATTTAACACTATTGTCCATCCCATAAATTAAGCACAATATTGTCCATCGTGATTCACCATTTTATGCGGGTTCCTAGTGACTTAGTGGTCACGATTGATAATAGTGGCTGATGCTTCTGACCATCGCACTGGTGCAATCCTCCACGAACCAGTTACGTGACCCGACCGGGTACATTGGTGCCCCTCTCAGCCTCTTGGCCCAGCTATTCAGAGCTAGAGTCATTGAAGTTTTCAGATTTGTTGGCGAATTATTCTGGAGATCTGTTGTCGACTAATTCTGGAGATCTGTTAGTGAACACTTCTGAATAGTCGTTCATGATGACATACAATGGTTTCTTTGAGAATTCTTTGGTAAATAAGCTGGTGATAGAGGATACGAGTATGGATAACAACCAACAAGAACCAGCAGCTGAATCTGACATCCATTTGTGCAATCACATGCATATGTATCCTTGTAAGTATATCAGTAGAATACATGTTTTATGTTTCTGTGCGTTTATAATTTACGTTCTCTATTTTGCGCAGCTTCTTTACGTCACACATCTTCGATCATTAAAAATCGCTGGCTTTCCTATGGTTTTCCATGGTTTTCCCATGGTTTTTCTATGGATTTCCCATTGATTTCCCATGGTTTTCCTATGCAAAACCCCGGGGAAACGCCACAGAAATCCTCGCCGCAGCTCCCAGTGCTGGGATCGCCGAGGTAAGATCCTGCTGGGTGACCTGGATGGTGGGGTCGAGACAGCCATGCAGGCCTTGCGGGTTGCCTTGGGGGGTGCCCCGCTGACCCGCAACGCTTCCGCTGTAACGGGACCCGGGACCCAGATGTACCCGTTGCGGCATGCAAGCGACCAATGTCGAACTTTTTGGAGGCTCACTAGCTCACTAAAGTTGACAGTACGGGTGAATGATGATTGATGGGAAAGGAGTCAACAGCTCGGCTAATACTAGTTCAGCCAAAGCATCGCGGAGATTTGCTGAGCATGTTGAGCGACGAGCGACTTGGTGCCAAGATACCGTTGGACATTTTGTTGGTGAGTTGTTTTCATGCTGGATAAAATTGGTGGTTTCTCAAAATGGGGGACCGTCGGACCCCCCAAATGGTTGTTTTACTGTCATAAATGGTAAACAATAGATGATTTCGGGTGCCCCTATTTTGAGAACACTCAAATGCTTAATTGATGATTGATGGTTAAACCAGTATTGTTTGGACGTAGTGGTATAGTTTTGACAGTACACGCAACAAAAACCGGGATGTACCAACAAGCAACTCTAAGTTTCCCAGGGGCATGTAGCAATGAACAATATTGAGAACGTTTTTTGAGCTGGAAAACACACGTAACAATTTTTGATGTGATGAAGATGTGCAATGTTCAAAATATCAATCATCATGATCATCATCATTATCATCATCATCATCATCATCATCATCATCATCATCATCATCATCATCATCATCATCATCATCATCATCATCATCATCATCATCGCGATCTTCATCACCCCCCGACGCTTGGTCTGAGGTTCCAGACTTTTGAGAAGCAACACTCTCGCAACGCCATGGCTTTTCTTTGCACTCGAGACATCCACCATTTCTAGATGGTTTACTTGTTGGGTACCAGCATTTTTCCGGGAATCGAGCTCTTTGATGACCGAAGGGTGTATGAGTCAAGAAGTGATAACCAATGGAAATTATATAGACCAACCATTTAACTGGTGGTTTACCATGGACATGTTGAGATCGGCAATCTGACCCACACCATCCATTCTTTCAAGATCACCCCGTTGGGCCCTTCGAAAACCAACACGGCCAGGGCGTAGTTCTAGCCCGGGGATGTGGCGACAAAGAGCTGGAAGCTTATGCCTTGCTGGGAGGCCCAAGTACCCGTAGCGCAGCTGATGCTTCCGTTGGTACGGCTGGATGATCAGCCCAGGAAGTGAGTAGTGACCATGGTTAGTTCCACCATTTGTAAATTGTATAGCTACTAACCATGGGACCACGTAGAGAGGCCAGTCATGCCTGGTGATCATCAATGTTGGTTAGATTACCATGGTCAAGACCATTTCGAATCATGGTCGTCATCAGTATTCTCATCGTAATCAGCACGTCGTTGCCAGTGGAACTTGGAATATCAATTCTGACCACCCAGTTTCGCATGACATGTTCCTGGTTCTTCTTGGCAGTTTCTCAATTTTCGGAGTGTCATTGCCACCAGAGACTCAGTGGCCACCATTCCCGTGGCTGGCGTAGTCCTTGGTATCCAGGAAAACCATGGAGACTTCTCGCTGTGGACTTTCTCGTGGAAGAAGCACCTGCCTCCACGGGAAAACTCATCGCTGTGTTTCGCAGCCATGCTGGGGTACTCTAGTTGATCCAGCCATATCCAGCCTCTTTACAAGTCACTTGCTAAGGAACCTTGTGTCTCGCCACCAGAGCTGGTGGGTACCAGGAAAGCATATGGCTGTGGGTCAAAACCCCGTACCCCTGGTTCCCCTATCATTAACCATTGTTTTCCCTATCATTGCTGGTGATAATCCCTCATTAGTTGGTTGATTAGTATTGACCCATAGCCATATTATTTTTTTGCTGCTAAGAGCAAAGCATCAAATGGTGGAATTTCTACAGGATGCCCGTGGAGCAATGTCAACCCCCCCATCTCTTTAGCCAAGTGGTTTTCCATCGAGTACCAGCGGTCTGCAACTCACCTTTTTAGCCATGACTTTCCGTGATTTGGTGGTTTCTCAAAATAGGGGTACCCACAAATTGTGGGTTTATTACTAAAAATAAATACTCGTGGATGATTTGGGGTCCCCTATTTTGAGAAACACCCATTTGTCCTTGCGAAACATAAACCACTAACAGCTTATTAGTCCGTTCTTTAAGGCATTCCGATAGCCATCATGAACTGCTATAGTGGCCATTCCGAAGGATTCTTAGCCATTGTCATGCACCTGCGCATGCTGAGGCGTACTGCCTTAGCGGGCCAGGTGTCCCTGGGATGTAGCGCAGAGGTGGGGGGCCGAACCGGCGGAAGGAGGTGACGGGTGAGGAGTAGCCTCGCGCTTGGAGGCACCCCACGCGTCGCACCTGGTATGGTTCTAAGCCCTAGAAGTTTGGTTATCATATGGCTATGGGTCAATATTAACCATCAATAATGGCTTGTAATGACCAACCAAATCATAGGGAAAACAGCCTGGTTAATGATAGGGGAACCAGGGGGACTAAGGGTTTTGATCCACAGCCATATGCCAGTTACCTCATAGGTTTACTAGTATGGTTGTAATCGTAGGTCACTAATTCACGAAGTAGCTGGTTACGAACCATAGTTCAAGGGGTTATAAGCTACCTTATAGGATTGCTTACTATGGTTATAGCTAGTTACAACCCCAGCACATCCAAGTAGAAAGGTTGATCATGGTTCATAGTTGTGAATGAGCGTCAATCACTAATATTGGTAAATCCTAGTATCATCTAGTATCACTCTGGTCAATCATACGAGTCATGGTGAGTCAAAGGCTGGTAGTGGCGAAACCCGCCGCAATGCTTGTTGAATGGCTGGCAAACCAGCTCGTTGATAAGTTGGTTTGTGAGCTTCACATGTTTCCTAACGTGGTGTTCATGATGGTTGATACGGAGATGACCAGTTGGCACAAGCCTCTTGCCACTTATGTGGGTTGATCGAGGTTTATGAAGATTGATCAAGATGATTGGATGTTTCTCATGGCCACCATGGTGAATCATGGATTCAGAAATTATTCTTACAGATCGTTTCAGTCATTCCGCAGAATTGTTCTTGATTATTAAAGCACCATGTCAAGGGCAATGATGAACCATTCTTGATCATTTCTCCGTATGATTCTTGACCAATATCACTTAGTATGATCATGGGGTTTGCTTATTCTTCATCATGATCTTACTGAGTTTGCTTATTCTTAGTATGATCATTGGACATTCTTGATCATGTTATTCTTCATCTCGGAAAAATCATGGACTACGATCATGTCCAGGACTACCAGCTACCTACTACTGTGGTTGGTGATGCCCAGAAGTCAACCATTGCTGGGAGCCATGAGCTGTGACTGGGCACTGGGACTCAAAACATCGGATTCAAGAGGGGCTGGTTATTTGATCTGGTTGGTGGTTTCAAACATTATTGTTTATGGTTTGATAGTTGGTGGATTTTGCCATTGTTAATGGCTAATAGTAGGGATAATAAGCAACAATGGTCGTGGTCAAGTTCAACTACTGGTTGGCCGTTTCAAACATTTTGCTCACTTTCCCTAGCACTTATTAACAAATGGTAGGTTGACTAATATTTTTAATAGGGTTTGAAACCACCAACCAGTGATAGTTCTGGTTGATTGATGCTTGGTCTATGGCGAAGGGATGGTTGATTGCTGATTAAGGATGATTAATTTGATTGGTCGTAGTAACTGATGGTCAATGACTGGTTAAATGGTGGTTCGTTAACCAATCCACCACAGATTTTGGAGACCAACCATGGAGATGGCACCGTCCTGTGAGCATTCCAATGTAGCCCTTGTGAACCGAACGCAGTACCTAAAACTCGGGAGGTTGAAGATTGGGAACGTGAAGTAGGTAAAATTTTTCTTTGATGTACAAGACATGTGCATCAATCATTGACAAATGGATAAGCACCAAACACATTTCGAAGTATCCAAAATATTCATTATCCTTCAAAAAAGCATTTCCCGATGATTGATGATTAATGTCTATACATGCTTGTATCATCAGTATCAACCAAACAAGAACATACAAGAACAGTAGGTGATGGTGTCTCCATAAACGGGGCTTCTAAAGAAGCCTTGTTGGTTTATCTAATTGTTTTTTGCCGCAAATGAGCGTACCAACACTTATGGCCACTGAGATGTAGAACCAGTGAATGAACGAGTTGATATGACCAATCTCGTCGTGGCAGCTTCGGAAAAGAGCTTTGGCCACTCTGAACCTTCTTCATTGCCATTGACATTATATCATTCTTAACCGCTATTCTGACACATTCTCAACAATTCTTAGTGAAATGCTACTTCACTATATCAATTCTTATATCAATTCTTATATCAATTCTTATATCGCTTCCTAATATCTATCAACATAGGCACCATGGTGAGGCTTCACCGCCATTGAACCATATCCTTGGACCACCACTCACTCCCCACGTTCCCCACGTGGCCGACCCGCTGGGAGGCGCTTCGACTGGCCAAGGAGGTGAAAATCCTCTTCCAGAAGTTGGCGTTGGATCCTGAGAGCGGCCGAACTTGGACCCGCCATGAAGATCCGACATCCAAAATTTTGGGAGAGGTTACTAAAGGGAGGTTTCTCAAAATAGTGAACCCCATAAAATGGTTGGTTTATTACCATAAATGACTAGTAATGGATGATTTGGGGGTCCCCCTATTTTGAGAAACACCCAAATGGTGGTTAATGATGGCTAATAATAGGGGATAACATCATATGATAACCAGCAATAATGGTTAAACAGTTACTAAATGGCCATGGATCAATATTAACTAACCAATTTCATGGGGGATAATGACCAACCAATAATAAGGAAAACAATGGTTAATGATGGGCAACCAGGGGTAGGGGGTTTTGACCCATAGCCAAATGGTGGTTTCTCAAAATAGGGTACCCCCAAAATGGTTGGTTTGTTACTAAATATACATGATACAAGGATGATTTGGGGGTACCCCTATTTTGAGAAACGCCGAAATGGTGGTTTCTCAAGTCACAGGAGTACATCCAATATCAATCATCCAAGATTCATCATTGCCAGCAGTAAACCAACCACTTCTTGGGGTTCCATATTTTAAGAAACCAGCAAATATCACATTGCTATCCCAAATGATGATCGTCCTCCAAAATGATGAGAGACATTTTGATATATCTCTTCTACGGTCTTCTGTTGCAGGATAACAATTCCAAACAGCAAAGCTTTGAAATGTGTCCCATGGTAGTATTCAACCTATACGTATTAACCTAAGCCAACATTTGCCACTGGCACTGCTCAAGTCTATCTACAACAGGAGCCAAGCACACAGACGCCACATCCGCGGCGGCACTTCGCGTGGCTCCCAGCATCGCTCAGGAAGAAGGACGTCGTGGAATCCCTGGACTCGTTGATTCTACAGATCGAAGAGGTGAGGTGCTGTGCCAAGGGTGGCAAGTTGCGGCAGGGCTGGATGCGCGCCGGGCCATGCAGGGCCGTTGGTTCCGTGGGTTGGTGAAGTCATGGTCGAGGATGGGTCGTGGTTGATCATGGTTGACTGGGGCTCCAAGGTAGGTGAACCAACCCCTATTCAGATGGTGAATGCCACCAGTTGCCAGCAGTGGGGGATGCAGCACAGAGTAGTAGTATCCTCCTCCACCAGGGAAGGCACTTCACACCCGAGCACGGGGCATGTAGTGGATACCAAAAATTGCATTAAATTAGTCAGGACATAGAACTGTACAACTGAAGCTACCCAAACTGTGAGAACAGAGGCCTATGTGCAAGCGGCAACTACCGATCCTACCCTACCAGACAAAGGAGTCATCTAACCAGAGCTAGGAATCAGCCACGAGGGCCCCCGCCGTATCGAAAGGCTGAAGGTACAACACCTAAAGGCACGCCTAAAGGCCCGATACAACTAGACAGCACTTTCAAGCCGTTTAGCCTGATAAGGGCAGAAACTGTCCACTACAAAGCTGCCTAAGGGAAAACAACAGCTAACTCCTATGTACAGACACACGCATGCACGCAGAGGAGGCAGACAAGCAACTGTACACGCTGCCCACCCCCCCGGCACTACTCACTAGCGCCTCCCCAATCCATAGGCAAACCGTAGCTCGCTGGTGTCGACCATGGGTAGAGCCGCCGGGGATGTTTCTGCCAGGTTGATTCCCGCTCCAGCATAGGTCAAGTACCCATACTGGAGCCCCTCCCCGGGAGGGGATGCAGCACAGAGAGACACAGACATCTCTGGTGGTTTGGAACCTGAAGATGTGAGATGTGAAATGTAGCACGAAGAGGTTGCGGAATGTGATGCTGGAGTCATGACGGGTAAAGCTGTCCATGAAAATGGAAGAACGATAGAAAAAAACATATATAACCACCCCACCGCTTGTGATCATCCATATTTCACCATGAAAATGGTGGGGGTTGTTCGAGCAGGATCTTCAATGGGAACATGATATTGAGTGCCCATATTTTAATTCTGGATGTATGATGTCCGGATCTCAACATTATTTATATGGATCCATGGAAATATGAATCTATGGATAGATATACCATCCAGTGGGGTAGGATTTCCAATGTTTGGCCAAACTGCGGAGTTTTTTAGATGTTTCGGGGAAAAACACCGTTTGCTCCAAATACCAACGTTTCAGGGTTTGGTACCGAATCGGAAAGGAACAGGTCTATATAATATATATATTTTTCATTCAACTACATCTATATTTATATTAAAATATGTACGCATATTATATTTACATATATATATATAGATATACACACATGCATGTATGTCTAGTTGTATATTCCATATCCCATCATGGATCCACCCGGACCCGGCCAATTTTTTCGAAAACGGCTATAGAGAACCCACGCCAACCAGCCTAAGCACGGCTTCATCACTGGGCTTGGCTGCATGCAGTGCCGGGTACCCACGGGGCTCTTGACCAACAGCATCCCATAGCTCTGGATCTCCAGCCACTCCCCACCTTCGAGGGAGCGTACCCAGGTGACCCGTAGCTGGGGAATGGTATTGAAAAACCCATGGGTTAAAGGCGAAGCTATGGGATGCACAAATAGATGGACCAAAAACCATGGGTTAAACGAGAAACCATGGCTTAAACGAAAAACCATGGGTTAAACAAGAAACCATGGGTTAAAAACCGCAGTTGGCTTCTGTTCATCATGAAGGGGTACATGTTGGATGCACATAGCCCTATGGGATGCACATAGCACGATATTTGCAGGCAAATCACCCGCTAAGCAGGTAAACTCGGGGCTTCTTAAAGCCTATAGATGGTACATCACCGGGGGGTGCAACAAATGGCTATGAGTCAAAACCGCGGACCCCTGGTTCCCCTATCATTGCCCATCATTGTTGCTCACTATCCCCCATTAGTTGGTTAAAGCCTTGACCCAAAGCATCCCAAGCCATATAAATCTGGTATATCTCCTATGATTGTTGGTTGTTCTCTCCTATTATTAGCCATTGGTTGGTTGGTTGGTTGGTTAACTGCTCGACCCAGCTCCCCATCACTGAATGGTGCCACCGCTGGATCTCCCAGCGGTGCTGCGTCAGGAGCTTCCCAAAATCGCCTCGGTGCCACGTAGGACCATCCTGTCTGGAGCCATGGATGGCCTTCAGGGGCTGGTAGCTGGAAAATCAACCCATAGGGCTATGGGTCAATATTGACCACCCAACAATGGTGGTTATTACCCAGCCAAGTATAGGGAAACCAAGGGTGAATGATAGGGGAACCAGGGGTACGGGGTTTTGACCCACTGCCCCATAGGAAAAGCATAGGAAAAGCATCAGATTTGATAGACAAAGCCGCTTGGAAACCATGAATTCGTGGATTCTCCGGCGGAACTGTTAATGGTGGTGCTGCTTAAACATGCAGCAGGAGCTATAGATGGTTAGTATATAGTCATGAATGATGAGTGTTAATGACACTTAATGATACTTCATGATGGTTACTGATGGCCTTTTGGGACTGGAAGTGTTTCTTTACTGGATTTTCCCAACCTAAGTCCGTGATTAAGCAACAATTTATTTTTTCGGGCTTCCCAAAAATGCCCAAACTCATCAAAGGTACTCATTAATCAATGAAACCGGAGTAATATTCAGGGAACAAAACATGTTTCAGGCTTCAAACACGATCTTTGAAAATTAACCCATTAGAATCGGGGTCCCTGGATCGTGAACTTCAGGGATCAACAGGGACTGCGCCGAATTCACTCCCATGGATGGTCCTCCAAAAGCGTGGATTTTTGATGATTTTTGGGATCGTTTGACGGGGAACTGTTCCGCTGAATCATGATGATGATTTATCATGGCGAAGAATTCCAATGGTTATTTTGGTTGATGACTAGCAATTGATATTTGAATGTATTGAACTGGTTGGTGGTTCCAGTCGATGTTTTGGCTGATTTTCAACCATGCTTAGCTTGAGACGATGGCTTCACAACCAGTGCAGGGAGCAACGTTCACCATTAATTACGAGGTATCTCACGACTCATGGGACGTTTTCCAGCATGAAGAAACACGGTCGGCGCATCTGTGGATGGCCGCCTGGTGAATGATGAGCTGCTGATGGCCATCCAGAGGGTCGTTCACTGGACGGCAGCCAAGCTCTGAGGTCTAAGGATACCAAAATCAACCTGAACAGCAACTCCATCTTCAGCTCTGCCACCAACTGCATTGCCACTGGCCAGCTGTGCGGCAGACAGGCTGAAGCAAGCAGTGACAATATGGGGGGTTCTCAAAACGGGGAACCAGAGAAATGGTTGCTTCTTGATGGTTTACGACTACAATGGTTAATATAGAATGATTTGGGGTGCCCATACTTTGAGAAACCATCAAATGACTCGTACCTGAACCCCCCCTGCAAGCAGCTTAAAGCCATGAGCTGCGGCAATGCTAAAGAGTTTGTAGATCAACATGGTCCTAGAGAACAATCCGGAGCCAGACATCATGTTCCTTTGAACAACTTATTTGTCGCTTGAGGATCGTTGACATGGCAGTAAGTGAAGGCTGAAGATAACCAACATGTATACATGGGTGGGTCATTGCCAATGATCCCAAACATGGATGGGTTTCACATCACAGTTGGACTCGTCACTGGGCATTTATTGGATGTGAACAGCCAGCGTACCATTGTGACCCGCAGCCACATGTAGGTAGCCTTCCACCAATGCGGATTGTCAAGTCAATATACCGCAACTGAGCCACTGCAGTCTTCTTAACAGATGAAACCAGCTCAAAAGAGGACCATAATCAAGAAGTAATGGCTGGGTCGACCAATGTCTGTGGCAAAATGATGCTTAGATATCTTTTGTACCTTGACTGAAACCGATGAGCGTTCTTTTGATGGTGTCATTGCAGTTTAGCAGCAAAGCGAGTTGTTCAGACACTGGTCAGATATGACCAAAACATTTTAAGCGTCATTAACCCATCACTTAACACATTGTTTAACCATGATTGACTGGCCGGTGGTTGGGAGAGAGAGGTAGGGGTATCCCTATGGCCCTTTTAAGGTGGAGCGATTTGGAGCTACCAGGAGTGGCCCAACAAAATGGTAGTGTACCCATCACTTTTGCCATGATGAACCGCCGTTTAAGATCAACGAACATCATCTCGCAGTCGCTAGAGCTACCAGGGTTGCGCACGCCCAGTCGCGTCGACGACATGCTGCACTGCATCAAATACTACCCAGTTGATGGTCTGTTCTGGGAAACTCATGGAACATCTATATAAATATTTGACCTACCAACCATCCAATAATAAACATTTGTTGCAGGGAAACTCACCATCTAGAGGGGTACTTTATTTTTTGGACAAAGCCATAGGTAAACCGGTAGAAGCAATTGTCCACATGGCCCAGCTGGCTTTCGACTCCGATTCTCTGATACCATTTTTCCCATGGCCTGCAGAAGAGTGTTTTTCGTCTTTTATCTGTCTGTCTCTTTGCTTCTATGTGTTGACATAAGCTTGTTGCTTTGTTGGAAAAGTAACACCTGGTTTTCCAGTTATTCGTGGCTCGCAGTTTAAACAACACCTGGCTTTTCAATAGTTTGTTGGTGGCTTGTTGATGGTTTACTGGGTTTTTCGATGGTGTATTGGGTGTTTCATTGATGGCCTGTTGATGGTTCACTGGTTGACTCGGTTCCTGTTCATGGTTCTTCCCTAGCCTCACCATGCTACTTGGATGTGCACCCCCACGACTCGTAAGCGGTCACCAACCATGGTTTCTAGGAGTTAGTTCAGCTACCAAACATAGGTCGCAACTAACCATGGTCATAACCCCAGCCTCACCATGCCACCGCAAGTGTTGTTGGTTGACCACTTCCCAGGTTTGGTCTTTGCCTCTGACGCAGATGACTTATTTGATGCCCGGATGCCCTGGGGGCTGGGCCGGGCCTAGCAGGGCTCCCGGTGAACTGAGTTCCCACCTGGCCAATGACAGTGGGAGATCAAGTAACAAAAGTGAGAACTAGTGACATCTAGGAACTCATCACTAGTGATCACTAGTGATCACTAGTGACACAAGGTATCCCAAGTCTTGTTGTAACTCAGCACGATTCGTGATTTCCCTTCAAACGATTGGCGCTTCATTGATCTATCCATCACCTGGTGGTAGCGGGTCACCCTTGGGCCGATGTTGCAACGGATCAGTGAAGTCACTGAAGCATGGGCAGTTTCTCACAACGGGGGGGGGGGGTCCCCCTGATCATCCGTTCTTCTCAAACCATCCATTTTAGGGGTCTCCTATTTGGCTATGGGTCAATATTAACCAACCAATAATGGGGGATAATAACCAGTAATAATAGGGAAAACAATGGTTAATGATGGGGAACCAGGGGTACAGGGTTTTGACCCACAGACATTTCGAGAATCTCCAACTGTGGAATAACATTTACCATACACCGTCGTGGAATGTAACCACTGTTCTGTGATCTTAGCCCACTGTGGAATCTGGGTGTCACCTTATCCATATCACTATGGTTCCGGAATTGGTGATCTTCGTAGATATGAACCCTAGTGATCCCAAAAATCCTAGATATCAATCAGTTCACAAAGACTCAATTCTTAGTGATCAAAGATAGGGGACCCCCCACAATGGTTGTTTTTATTACTCTAAATGGTTCATATTGGATGATTTAGGGGTCCCCTAGTCGAGAAACACCCATATCGATCCTAGTTATCCACAAAAATCCATGGAAATTTTTGCCATCAATCCTGGGGGCACCACGGTAGTGGGACATCATGGGCATCGCTGCTGGGTTCCTTGGGAGAACGCCGCTGGAAGCCAGGGACCACCGTGGGATCCTTATCCATGGCGAATTTCTCTGGGAAAGCAAGCCGTTTGCGCGGAAATCCACCGTTTTATGGATGGTTTTACCATCGTTGACCTATGAAAAATGGTTGATTCGCATGGTGGCTGACCTGCTAAAACGGATGATTTCCTTGTGAAAAATATGGACTTTGAACCTCCAGCTTCGCGGGATCCAGCGGGTGCCATGATTGTTGAGACCACTTGGTGCCTAGCTGTAGAATCATCCTTGTTTTGCTTGAGACCTGCGACATGTGGTGTTGTGATCGATACTTTTGTTTGAAAACACATGTTTCCAGATAAATAGTGGTTTCTTGAAACGGGGAACCCTCAAAATGGTTAGTTTCTTATTGTTACAAATAGTGAACATAAAGGATGATTCAGGAGTACTCCTATCTTGAGAAACACCCAAATTATATATAATACGTATGTATCGAATGGAATAGCCAAAATGCAGTTTTTCTTTCCTGCTTTTTTTCTCCCTGCAAACATATTTTCACATGTACACATATCACTGTTTGTGCAATTATGATTCTCATATAATTTTCATAACCATCATCATAAAGCATCATTAACCATCAATTATTAAGAACAACATATAAACATACTGTATCCACTTCGGTAACTATTATGGGTGTGGGTGTTTTGCTGCATCTATGTATATCTAGAGGGATGCAGCCGCGTTTCCAGGGTAAGGAACCCGCCCCGCCCCTCAGGGGTTGCACAAAAGTGTTTCATTAGACGCGAGATGGTTTTGCCCACCGTGTGCGGTTTGTTAACTCTTGATCATTGATGATCATAGCAAAGACGTCCCGTTTCTCGTGCTTGTCATCATGGTTGAAGTTTATATCGGCCGTTATCCTTGTGGTTGTCGTACCTGGGATATCATAGGGCAACGACTCAGCACCCAGAAGATCAAGGGACGCTGATGGCGGGCCCAGGTATCTCGTTGAACTGTTGAAGTTCTCCGATGATTTGAAGAACATCCCTGATCGCCTGGCATTTCTGGTGACTTGACAGCTGTCCCATTGGAGAATCCCTGGCTGCTTAAGGATGATTGGTTGATGGTTTATGATGTACATGTTTGGTTGCTCTGGTTTAATTTCCCAGTTCATTATTAAGAGCAAACGTTTGGCTCCTACTAAAGACAAAGCAGTGGCCAACAGCAGATAGCAGTGCTTTGACTGTTGACCAACCAGCAAACTGTGATCGTTGGATGCGAACAACTGAAAAGAGGGATATGTGCAACAGGTTCCGCAAAAAAAAGCGGGGTTGGCAGATTGGTGGCTGATGGGGTTCCCTGACCATTTTTCTTGGTTTTTCCTCACATTTTCCACGATGTTCTAAGAGTTTCCCTAGTTTCCTCATGGTCTTCCTATGGTTTCCATGGGGATTTTTTCTCCAGGTGGCAGTCAGCCCTCAGTTTAGTTGGCACCTTAGTTTGTAGCTTTGTAAATGATTCATTAGGATCAATTAGGTGTGGGCCATTGGGCCATTAGTGATCCTGGAGATATTGATTATGGGCCATTAGGCCATTAGGCCATCAATGATATAACATGATTTAATCAATTCGGATCAATTAGGTATGCTGGAGATATCCTGAGACTACCCTAGGCCAAGATCCGATCCGGCCAAGATTCAATCGTGTCTCTTGAGATGATCACTTCTTGAACCCAAGCTTGGCAAATGGTAAGATGTAACACGGGGAATATGGGGGTTTCTCAAGTCATAGGGTACCCCCAGTTATCATCCCATATTGATCATTTATCTAGCAATAAAGAGACCATTTTCTGGGTTCACTGTTCTAAGAAATGACATGAAACCACTATATCATGGAATATTCGACCGACTCCAGGATCGTTATTACATGTTATTACCTAATTGCTTTATTCACTTGTCGTTCAACTTTGGGGCACGACTCTGTTGTAATTCTTGACCACCCGTTGCGACGATGAAATCACCTCGGTGGTCAAGGGTTGATTTAATTTTGATGTCATGGCAATTCCTTGGCTTTTTGTGGGTGAAAGGATGGCGCATATTTATACAGTTTGGTGGTTTCAAACATTTTTCATTTTCCCTACCATTAATCAACAACTGGTTGGTTGACTGATATTTTTCATAGGGGTTGAATTTTCTTGGAACGTAACGTTGCCCAGCAAGCTGATGGGGTCCTATGGGACCGGCTCTCCAGCGCCATTTTCAAAATCTCCAGCGCCATGATCCCATGTCCATGTCGGAAGTTTCTCTGCACCCCAGTGGTCACATGCAGCCATTCAGCCACTCTGGTTGAAACCAATGCTTAGTTAGTAAATTCACCATTTTTAACCATTAATTGCATTATTCAACCACTGGTTTCACCATGATTAACCATAAACTCACCATCATTAAGTTCCCAGATATATAACTGGCATAAACCTGAAGCCACCCAGCTCATCAAGCTCGCTGATCAAGCTCCCAAGCGGTCACCGGCGCAGGTATTGACCAAGGGGGTGATGGCACGGCACACGGGAGAGATGGTCCCCTCCCAATTGACTGGGGCAATGGCCACCACTGTGACCTGGCTTTTTTCACTGCGACGTGGGATTTTCCATGGGTTTTTTCATGGGTTAACGAGTCAAAAAAACCGGTGACTATGGTAAATCCTATGGTAAAGGCCCATGGATTCACCAGGGTAAATCAATGATAAAACTGGGTTTTTTAACGAGTCACCAGGGTAAATCCTATGGTAAAAGGCCATGAATGATCTCAAAACCGTTGGGTTTCCGTAAAGTTTTCCATGACTGCCATCTGTAAATCTACTGGCTTTGGCCTGGAGCATGACGACTTGGGTTTTTCGCTGCGGCTTCGCCCGTCGCAGACCTTGGCTGGAGCTATGGTTGGGGTCGATACCTGGTGGTTTCTCAATAGCTGGGGGTACCCCCAAATCATCTAATAATAATATTGATCATTTATAGTAATAAACCATTGATTTTGGAGGTCCCCTATTTTGAGAAACCCCCACCTCAATGTATCAAGATAGTTCATGGTGGATGATGGTCAAGAATGCAAGCGATTTCTTTGTTCGGCATCAAGCGGGATGAGGATGTTGCTTCATACATTTTTTCTGCTGTGAACTGGCTTTCATCAGTGTTTTGAACGCGACATCTAAGACAGCTGGTTGTGTGTGGAAAAAGAACAATCCTCTAAATGGTGGTTTCTCAATAGCTGGGGGTACCCCGAAATCATCCAGTTGATTGACTGTTTATAGTGATAAACCAACCATTTTGGGGTTCCCTATTTTAAGAAACCGCCAGACGAACAGAATGCACAGCCGCCACTTGATGAACGTGTAGAAATCGTGTAGCTTCAGGGACACTGGCAGTGGCTTGATTGCTATCTCGTCACCGACCCTGCAGGCGGATGGCCGAATCAATGACTGATGATCCGCGCGGGGTGATCAGGGGTTCGCATCCTCCCCATCTCTCCTTTGTATTAAAGCTGGTTTAAACAATAGTTATATGGACCGTTGAAACTTTGATGTAGCTAGTTTTTGAACAAAAAGAAGTCTGGTCCAAAACCTAAACTACAAACCCAAAAATGTACGCATTCCACAGATACGACTGTTTTGCACATATGTAATTATACAACACGTATTTGAATATGGACCTTTGCCAGCACCTAGTTTACACCAGGTGTTCCTACCAATTCATTGATAGAACAGCTTGATTTGGGGTTGGTTTTCACCATAAACTCCGGTTGGAGAACGTTTCCCAAATGGGTGTGGGTCAAAACCCTGTGCCCCTGGTTCCCCTATTATTAACGATTGTTTTCCCTATTACTGTTGGTCATTATCCACCATTATTGGTTGGTTAATATTGACCCACTGCCAAATGACAACAATACTCTGCACTGGCCATTTTTCAACCAGTTCCATGGCTTATTCAAATTCAGATCACACCACCGGTTGGATACCAACTTCCATGCTGCATGTACTATGGCAAGGATTATCCATATATTATACACCCTGGCTGACGTATATGATACATATATGAATATATTTATGAAGATTTATAAACAACATATGTACATGTATCTAATCTATCTATCTATCTATCTATCTATCTATCTATCTATCTATCTATCTATCTTTTAGATATCTCCACATATATACGTATGTACATATTGTATATTATGCAACATGCACATGAACGCACACGCCTATGTGACAACCTGCGCACCTGCGGATCCGCAGCCCCAGGTTTGGGCGGTTTGCCGCACCATTCGCTTGGAAAGTCCCAAGTTGCTGGTGTGCACTGTGGACATGCCGCCCCTCGACTGGATGGGATCCCACCATGGTGCCAGTGGCCGATCTCCAGCACCGATAGGTACAGCCAAGAACCATGGGATGGTGGGGAGGGATGGTGGATATCATGATATAAGCCACATCTCCGATGGATGTTTCCTGCTCACAATCTCAGTGGGGCTCATGGGGAGGCAGCAACGACAGCGGAACCCACAGCAATAGCTGGCAGAATGCAGAGTCGTCGCCCGTTTGGTCGAAACAAAGTGGGCCCCCAGCAGTGAGATTCGTTGGGGCCCGAGCCCTCTGGTTGGAATCGCCGCAGGTCAGCTAGTGATGAATCAACCTATGGCTGCTTAGGAGCCTACCTTGTTGAGATTCTTTTGCTAGGTGAGCTTCCAGCCTAGCAATCCTTCATTGGAGGGTTGGGTTCCCCCGTTATTGTTGGCGGTTGAAGCACCATACCGGAAACAGTGCACGAGGTAAAGTGGCAGAATGGTTCCTTTCACGTGCTGTGGTTGTGGCTTGACCATGTCAACCGATGAATCATCAGTTTTTTTCAAGCAGGCTCCTAGACCAGCGGAAATGCTGAGCTGTGAAAATCCAAGCCATCCAACACCCACGGCTGGTAACGTTTGGATGATGGATAGTGACCAAGATCAGTAAGCAGTACTGAGGATGTACATCCAAGTAGCTGGTAAATGGTTGGTTAGCAAGTAGCCAGGAGTCAATATCGACCAGCAAAAATGGGGAAACATAAACAAATTGTGAGAAAACAATAGTTCACGATGGTACACCAGGGGTACAGGGTTTTGACCCACAGCTATTTGAAAATTGATGATTATAATTTGTAACCTTTGAATTGGCTTATCAAGTTCTCCATTAATATAATGGATCATCATGGATTATCCCTTTATTTTGACTGGATGATTATCCCACGGCTGGTAATTGGTGGGCAATACCATGTATGAATGGTTCATAACCATGCTTACTAGGCCCAATTCCGAACCCAGCTTCCTAACCCAGGCTCCCAACCCAGGTTCCTAACCCAGGTTCCTAACCCAGGCTCCCAACCCATGGTTGCCATTGGTTACCATCCACTTACTGAGACGCCACCGTGGGGTCGACGCCACATGCAGCGCAGCCCCAAGGTCCAGCGCCAGCGTGCATGAGATGACTGACTGCATCCGTGCAGTCGGGGGACCAACCTGGGGACCGGCTGCAGGTTCTGGGGGCTTTCTATCATTGATACAGAACTGGGTTCACCATGGTTTACCCAAGATGATTAATCAACAACTGGGTTTATCATCACATGACTAATCAACAACTGGGTTTACCTATGTTCACCTGAGAATAAATCAGAAATAATGATCATATTGATGTTTTCGAATATAATTACTGGGTTTAGTGAAGAAATTTTATTGAAATTACTGCTGTAGGTGAACTATTGCTGGATTACAACTGGGTTTACTATGCACCTATTACTGTTTACCTAAGACTGGGCTGTTCAACCCACGGGAGCAGTTGAGCATGCAGTGCAGTCGTCACAGTCGCGACGACTCATTCAGCGCAGGGCTGCCCTTATAGACGTCTGGAATCGAGTTGCGCTCGCTGAGTTTCGTAGAGATGGGTATGTGCCAAGCCATGACGGGTAACCAATGGGCCCCACCAAAAAATGATCATCTTACGAATGAAAACCATTGGTTTTTGGGTGTTACCACTATTTTGGCACATACCCAGATGAAGAGTGGCCCCTTGCAAACGCAGGTGAGAGTTAGTCATGGCTATGAGTCAAGGGCACCCGTACACCTGGTAGACACCCCATCAATGACCAGACGAATCTTTCTTGGGATGTTCACCGAAGTATTTTTTGGATGGCTAATATTGACCCACATTGACCCATTAGCTTCATCAACCCGATCCCGGATGATGCATCACCAATAATCATGGTGCATCACCAGTAGCTTATGGTTGCTGATCATTCTCCACTATCGAGATCCAACCATTGAGAATCATTTGTTAATCTTAGCTGGTTGACCATTTACTGGTTAAAAAATACTGGTTTGAGAATAATGTAATCATTATGGGTGCTTAGTTTGGTAAGCCTAGGTCAACCAGTCCGCAGTTTTTTCGAGGCCTTGAGTCCTTCAGTCGCCAAACTCAACCACCAACAGCCGAGCCACGGTGGCTTCCACGACGGTGGTCACCCTTGGTCACCGTTGGTCACCTGGGATCCAACCAGTCGTAGCTGTCGGCCATCCAGCTGGGGCTTGCCGAGGCGCAACTGGATCCAGGCCCACGACAGGAGATCTCTTTCATCGTGGATCGAAGCAACCTGCTAGGCCAGCGGGGTGAGGCTTGGGGCCGGCCGTTGACGAAGCCTGTTGTGAAGCCAATTATGGTCGTTGATCTCAGCGAGTGAAGAGAACCGCATGGGTTGCTCCAGTTTCGTGGGGTCTGGTGCTGGTTGCATGTTGGGGTTGACCGAGAATCCTGATTTCCAATAAGATCCTGCCAGCCTTCCAGAAATGCGTAATTACTTACGAAAGTTAAGAATTCCGCAATCAAGAGTGACTAGTAATTATCATCAGCATCAATATGCTAGCTATATAGATGTAGTGTTGGCCCTCATTATCCACCATGGCTATTGAGGATTACAACATATCATAGCCCTTTTTCAATCATTTCAATCGACCATTGACCATACCATTCTCAATCATCATCGACTATTGATACAAAAACACTTCTGTGATCAACTATAGTCCATCTCCAAAGATTCCGGTACCTCCAAAACTAGACTGATCGTCAATCAATGCATGAGTAGTGGTGAACCTTGATACTGTAGTAAGTTCATTAACCAAATTCGCGACCAATGATGGTCAATGCTACTGGCTAATCATGGTTGACCGTTGGATCTTCAACACGAAAATCAGCACGGTGTTGGTCACCAAGTTAAGGTCGTCAGACGACAGACTTAGCCATGAAGAAGCAGTTGGGTGGGTTAGTTGGCCAATTGTTAAGATTGGTTGTCAACGGCAATAAGGATTGATAATGGCTGAAGACAGCGACGGTCAATAGTAATGGCTGAAAATTGATTGTTGGAAAGGGATGGAAAGGGTTGATAATGGCTCCATGGTGGTCAACAATTATCAAGAGTCGGTGATAATGGTTTAGGATGGTTTTATACCGGTTTATGATGGCAACGGCTAATCATTGACTAGCCATCTTCAGGGATGGTTGACAGTCAGTGGTTCGTGATGGTTGATGATAGGGGAAAAATGGTATCCAACAATTGTGGACGTGTGATAATTGGCATTGTTTTATATAAACATGTATCGATGCATGTGCTTTAGATTGATATCAGATGTGTGTCTGCTTACACATAGCTTTATACACATTTCCTGTATATACATTTAGGTATGCATGCACAGACAGCGATGATGCGTTCACATATGCCGATACTCATACAACTACGTAGAATATATAAATTAATTGATACATATATAAATGTAGATATGGCATGACCTGCACGCAATGCACGATCTCTCCTGATCTGCACCGCCACTGCGTCATTTCATCATTTGCTCTTTGACAGGCAAGCGACCTTACTGAGGTTAGCCCTGGCTGAGAAATGCACCCAGCTACTTGAAGTCAACCAGAACTAGAACTGGTGGTTTTGATAGGGGATATGCCATCAATTACATAGGTTTTATAGGGAATAAACCATCAATTGTGTACTTTGTAAAGGCAAAATGCCATCAATTACGTAGTTTTTTTGCGGAATATACCATCAATTATGTAGTTTCTAGTAGGCAAAACGCCATCAATTATGTGCTTTTTGCAGGGGATAGACCATTAGTTATATGGCTTATATGGCTTCATAGGGCATTACAGTGGTTGATGATAGGGGATAAAAACAATAAGACCATTATCAGGCTTTCCAAGCCATAAGGGTACCCCCAAGGTATGGTTAGTTATTCCCTAGATGCAAATGATTGATAATGTATGATTTAGGGTACCCCCCCATGTTAAGAACCCCCCCAGTAAATTCTAGTGGTTGAACTTGTTGTTGATCACAGGCTGGGAGTATTGTAAAAAAGCCATTGTTGTTATTGCATCAGTGGCCACCCAAGTCCATCAATGGGGTTCAATCAAACAGTAAAACAAACCATTGAGAACCATGGTTGTCAATGCGTCAGGCGACCCAAACTGCTATCTCGAGCTTGACTAGATAATTTTAGGACCTATGATGTACCCAGCTGCACCAGCAATCGTTGATTTTGCCGGTGGGCGGGAAAGCTGGTAATGAGCAATTCACAATCTGGTTGTTCTTGCCCATTAGCAACTGCTTTTTCCAGAAATTTGTCTGAAACTTGTCATTCGCACGGGTGCATTCTGCGCATCTTGGGTTCACATTCGCCCTGCTTCCGACGTGATTTCCGTGAGCAAAAAGAGGTCAAATTGGAGGTGGCAGGAGTTGCCTGGGGGAAACATCCGAAACAGACGACACAGCCCAAGGAAATAGCTCAACCACTTGCCATGTCCAGGTATTGAGCTTTCTCAAGTCATAGGGGTACCCCCAGTTATCATCCAATATTAACATATATTCATTAACCATTTATAGTAATAAACTAATCATAACTTGGGGGTACCCCGTGGCAGGGTAGATTCTGTACAATGTGGCGACCGGTTCTTTTCTTCTACTATACACAGCCTGCAACCATTTGATCGTTTACATTTAAACCTTGCGTTTGCGTTTTGAAGTTGAGCAGAACCGAAGCATGCACGTGGTGACACAGGCGATGCTTGCGAGTTTACTTCATTTAAAGGCCTGCCATCTCTTGGAAATGCACCGACCACAGAAAGCAAATTTGCGCGCACATTGCGGGCGGGAGGGGATTCTGAAACCTGGGCTGATAAGGCCATTTAATTCAGGCCTCGTTCATCTAATCGCTGAATCATTTCAAAACAACCTTGTGCTCTCACGTCTTGAACTCAGGCGGTGCAGAAGTAAGTGCGTGGTGGCACAAGCGATGCTCGGGAAGCTGGTCCATTTGAATTAAGGACGATCGTTTTTTCCAAATACATTGGCCGCTAAAAGCAGGCTCACGCGCACATTGCTGACGGGACTCTAGCACGCAAGCAAAATGGTTCCATACCTTTTTCGCAGCACCCGCTGCAACATAAAGAACGGTGTGTGAACTCAGGGGCTGGATGGGTGGGTGGGCGGGTTAATCACGAAACCTGCATCTGGACGGCGATGCGGCGCAAAAACACAGATGGCAAGACGTCATTTATTTTGCACGATCAAAAGCGTTGTTGTGACCAGCAAGGGCACCAATGCAGCAAGTAGCGTGCACGACTCGAGCACGCAAACAAAATGGTTGCCATACCCTTTCGCAGCAGCCGCTGACAGAAAAAGAACCGTGCGCAAACACACGGGTGACTGGGTGGGTGGGCTGCTAACAAATTTTGCTTTTGGACGGCGATGTGGCGCAAAAACAGACGGCAAAACCGTCATTTATTTTTCACGACGATCGAAGCGTTGTTGTGACCTTATAAGGTCTTCAACGCAACAGGTAGCGTGCATGACTCTAGCACACAAGCAAAAAGCTTCCATATGGATTTGCCGCAGCTACTCTAACGAAACGGGCCATCTGCATTCTCATACGTTAGTTGAATGGATGAAACAACTGATACAGCTGAACTGATTTTGGAAGCTAGTTCATATAGACAAACAAGCGCCAGCGCTTGGGTCCAAAGAGCAAGCGATAAGCCTCTGGCGCCATTGGGTCCCATTTCAGGTCTAGATGCGGCCTTTAATGTCATTTAAAGACAACCATTTCGCTTGCAAAGCACTGCCCCCATACCCTCCTTCTGCCAAGGCGCTCGGCGCAAATGTTTTTGGGCGCAACGTTTAAGCCTGCAGACACTGAACACCGGGCAGCAGCATTGCTGCGTAGAGAAACAAGTTCAGGAGCAAGTTACATACATACAATCGCTAATCTCTGAAGGTCACGCCATGTCCAACATAATTATGGGCATCTGCTTGACTTGGAGCTCGCTTCAGGCAGAATGTCCGTATACCAACTCCAGACGAGACTAACGACTGCGAGGCCACTGAAATATCTATTTCAAATTCCCTTGCGGTTGACCTGTTGGCTGCGAAGTACTACTAGGTTTCCATTGACAAGCATCATGAAGAATCTGCAATATTTTTTCTCATTGCGGGCCCGACATGTACAGACATTTCATGCGTCGGGCTTTTCCCGACTGTGAGTACCTTGGCGGAAAATGCCTGGAGACCGCTTTAAATTAAATGGTGTGCGTTGCACCTTGGTTGCTGCCGGGCGCTTTATGGCAGGCCGTTTGGCTATGAAACTGCGGATGCGTGCTTGGGCATCCGCCATCTGCTTTTGCAGAGGCAGATCTGCCTTCGCACTTCCGCGCGCCCACTTGGCCCAACCACCTTCTGTCCACAAGTCTTCGGAAAGCCGCCGGGCGAGAACATGAGTACAGGGCATCTGTCTTGCAGTTGGGTGATAAATGGCTGTGTTGTGGGCCAACAGTTTCGCTAGCCGCATCACTGCAAGCTTGATGGACAGAGTGCTCTGGTGCAGGCACTGCGTCTGTTTGAACCAGTTGCGGAGCTCTGCATGCAAACTTTCATTGGAAGCCGTGCCAGAGGGAAGGAGAATATGATCCTTTTCCGACAAACAACACCTGACACGGTGGTTATTGAAGAGCCACTCTAACTTGTCAGGCGTGGCTGCATTCCACAAAACATGCCGCAATGGTTTGGCCACTTGTTTGATGTGCTTTCTGACCTCGTTGTCATAGGTCGAGCTGAGAGCCGCCAAGCACTCGATGAACGCCCGTCTGGAATCCCAAACTGGCTTGGTTTCCATCTCGGCAAGTAGCTTTTTACTCCTCGCTGCTGACATGGAGCCAGATAGAACCAACTCTCGTGCTGTGGCTTCCGCAACGGTCAAAGCAGGAGGGTCACTTCCCTGATAGAACGCACCCCATATATTGCCTGTTTGGGAGCGGCAATTAAATTTGGCAAGCATTCTTCGGAGAACTGAAGAGCCAGGACTGCGCTTGCCGCCAGTAGTGTATTCATATGTCATTGCCAAATGGGTTGGGTCTAAATATACCGCTTGCAACGACGGCATACATGACCGAAGTTGCTGCACAAGCTTTTCTGACGGAGCATCCGCGGCCACAAACTGCACCTGACAAAGGGCGTCATGATGGAGCTCACGCTCCAACCCCTCCCTGATGTCCTCCGATCGCTCTCCAGGCGCACAGATCATGGCAAGGACAGCACCTGTACAACCCCGCACTGTAATCACCCGGCGAATGCTGTCGGCATCGCCAAAGGGCGCATCTTCACGAGCAGCCTTTGATTGATTTGGTTTTGCTTGCCCCAGCAATGGAAGCGTGCATTTCAGCGTGCCATCAATGGAAATGCACAACATGCCGTTCTGATTCAAAACTTCACGCAGAAGCCCGGCAACAAGTTGAGAACAAGCAGGTGAGCCAAATATGTCTTCAATAATAGGCCACCAGCTGCTGATATGCGTCGGCAGCAAATTGGACAAAGAGCTGCCGCACAAAGCAGTTTCCATCAGAAGTCGTGGCCACACGCTCTTGACCTACAGGATCAAAGGCGGCAAGGCCAAGACTCGACCCTTACAGACACTACAAACAGAATTTAATGATATGATTTGGGGCTTTCAAAGCGCGACCGGATTAATTGCACACACGCCGGCCTTTGCATGATGCAAGATGATCTCCCTGTAAATTTTCTGCGCGAAATCGCGTGTGTAATAGATGTTGCCCACCCTCCGCAAAGGCAGTGAGCCATTCTGAATCGACGACAAAGGGACGAAGCGAGGTCCTGCAAACCCAAAGCTGCCAACAACAAACCCATTCTCTTGACCAAGCCAAGCATCGAAGCGCAAGCTTTTCAAAAGCTCGAACTTTGGGTTTGCCCGCGCGTCAATGTAAGAACTCAAAGCACAACAATTATTATTGAACACCAGTCAGAATTAAACAAATTTGAATAGAACTAGAAATTCACCCTGTCCTGTTGCATCCAGGATCAGACGCAGAAAGCGATCTATCTGATTTATGCTTCGGGACAAAGAAGGGCGAACCTGATTCCGAAGTAGGGCCGCACTCCTTTGCAAATACTTGCCAGGTTTGGCCTTGCAACTTATCATGTCTGCATCGTGGAGCGAAACTACCACCTTCAGCTGCTTTGTGCCCGAGCAACAATACTGCCTCCGCTTGGTGTGGTACTTGTCCAAGTGATCTCGCACCCGGGAGCACCTATCAAAACTCCTCCACGGGCAAGCTGGGCAACGGATAAAACCTTCTCCCTTCTCAGGCCTCAGCTTGCCTGACTTGCTTTTGGAAATCAAATCAATAATTTCTTTGCGCAACTCACCCAAGAGGACAGAATCTACTTGAACAACAGCAGCGTTGTCCAAATAACAATGTGGGTTGACACCACCTTCCTCCTCGTCATCTGAAATCACAGCTATTGGAGCTCGAGCACGCTCCTCTTCGTCTGAAGACAGAACAAAAGGAATCGCTGCAGCCTCTATATCCAATAGCCCATCATCTTCTGGACTCACGTCCGCACGACCTTCAGAGCACACCTTGTAGAGAACACATGTGTTGGCGTCGATGCCCGCATCCAAAGCTTGGAAAAGGACCTGAGCATCTAGCTCATAGAATGCATCAACGTCTTTCACTTGGCACGGCCCTGCTCCAAGCACAAGAGCTACACAATGGGGCCGCCCTTCTCCTTCAGAATGCAAAAGGTAATTCCCGCGCGGCACTGATGAGGAAGGGAGAAAGGGAACAAGAGCAACTCCGAGAAGTTCAGAACAATCCCTATAGGATCTACACTTCGCAAGAGCAGCCTTGCGATTGCACGGCACATCCTTGGCAATAGCTGCTTCCACCTTCTCCTTCCCCAAAAAATGCGCCAAAGCAGCTGGAATGCAGTTCCCAGGCTTTTCCAAAAGTCCATCCCCTGTTGGAAGCTGCAAATCTATAGAGTCAGCCCATAAACTTATTTCCTCCAGCACAGGCCGATGCCGCTTTTCGCATATTTTGACATTGAAGCCTGTGGTCTGCAAAATATGTTTCTGGCTTTCTGAGCACAAATCCTCGGCTGACTTGTTTTCGATCTGGGAAATGCGCACGCCATCAAAATGCAAAGATAGGTGATCCGGTTTCAGCTTCTGCAAGAACTGGTACCAGGAGCTCAGAACGTAGTCTTCGGCAGCCAAATACAAATGCGCCAGCAATGACATATCTGGATTCTTTTTGGCGTCACTTGAGCGGAAATGATCGAAGTCTTCAGGCAGCAATGATATTGAAAGCCAGCGCATATACATGGAAACCTTCCGCAGTTTCTGCACACATTCATTGTTTTCCAGCCCTGCCGGGATTTTCCCACCATAAAGAACAGATGTGAGAACTTTTTTGCCGGCACTGACACCCATGCACAGCTTCTCTCGGCATACGCCGTTCCGGTTGGAAGCACATTCTTCGAAGCAGGCTTCCAGATCCGGCGGCAGCCGTGAGATGGGCTGCAGCTTGTGCACAAGCTGGGTCAAAATTGTGAACGCAGAATTGTGAATGTCTAAGTCCAACGTGCGTGGATAGAGATGGACTTGCGCCCTCCTGGGAAACTTTTGCGCCCCAATATCCTGAGCAATCTTGCGAGAGCGAATCGAAATTGCATCCGAATACGCATACTGCGTTGTGATGTTGCGCAGCGATGGAAGCTGCTTCTGCTCCGCGTCCGGGACTTCCTCCTTCACTGCGTCTAGTTCAACTTTCACTTCCGGCGCCTTTCTCTGCATTCTTCGCCTGGCAGGGCTTTGCTGTTGCGATGAGACTAGCTCGGGCTCGCCCAAGGTCTCCAGCACTTTGTCGTACAAAGCCTCATGCGCAAGCAGCTTCCGCGCCTTCTCTGCACATTCAACGGCCTGAGTACGGTCTGCATCGTTGGGCCGCCCCTTGGCTCTTGATGGCTGGCCTTTCGCATCAAAATAAGAAGCCAAAATGGCCACATTGTGTTTCCTGGATGGATATCCCGAAACATACTTGCGAAAGGCTGCGACTGATAAGCTCTCTGGCAAGCTTGGCAAATCTTGTCTGTCATGATGCGATATCAGATCTGCCAACTTGCTTCTGCACTGAATCCCTGGAACAAAAACTTCCGTAGTCTTGCCACGTGCAGCAGACGACACTAAGACTTTCTGCTCCTTGAGGCATGCGACGAGTTCTTCCTTGGACATGTTCGGAGCATCTTTGAATTTGACGGCCTGGGCCATCCTGGCAGTGAGGTCAAACCGGCTTTGCGACAAGAGCCAGTCGACGATGCATTGGCTGTGCCTGGTCCAGTCAGACTCGGCCCGGTCAGGTTCCTCGTCTGCATCTATAATGACAGCCGTGCGG
>VSDK01012723.1:346530-366378 GCA_009767595.1 Symbiodinium kawagutii | reverse complement strand
GGGACATCACGTCCATTGGGCTTGCGAGGCAATGGTCGAGCCCCGTGCAGGTTGCTCTTAAGACCCGAACGGTTGGTAAGCACCAAAAGTCCAGGTGTAGCATTAGCCACATTGTCGTCCTTAGTATCATAAGGGGGGAGTTGCTCATGTTGCTCCATCACCGCCTTCCAAACCTGGCGGCTTGCTTCTGGGGAAATGACATTATCATGTTCTTTTGGGTCAGTCCAAGTACGATCTCCTTTGACAGATTTGTCATGGTCTGAATGGATGTACCGGAAGCCCGTTGGGTGCTCATAATCTTGCCGTCGAGTCCCTGTGCCAATGCAGTAGCCTTGGTCAGAGTCTCTACAGAGCATCGGGTATTGCACTGCGATGACTGGTTCATAAACTTGCTGGGGAACTCGCGAGCTAGTAGGCAAGATTAATGACCAATGATGGCGCCCAGCTAATCCAGCAGCTTCCATGGTGTTGGTGGCAGTGTCTATGTCGAAAGGGGAGCCAGGCATGGATGTTAAAAGACTGATAGCTAACAGGACTCCAATGGGTGTGTCGGTTCTGATTTTCTGTTGGTCCGGGCTGTATTCGTTGATCCACAAGTATACATCAAAGGCACGGCGTTGAGGGTCAGGCGGCCCTTGAGGGTCACATGGATAACCCGAATTGGGGAGAAGGGACAATTTGTTTGGGGGATCCATCCGCCAGGCCGCAGTGATGTCTTGGAATTCGAAAGAACTGCTATGAGCGAAAATTTGGCCGACAGTGTGCTGAGTATGGATCAGCTGGCTGAAGGCAGCAGCTAAGCGCCGAGATTCGGTCCATTTGTGATCTCCGCGGAGGCCAATTTTGGATGTTGTAATTCGCCTTCGGATGGCCTGCGTAGTGTTAGACTTGTTCTCCATGCCTCCCTGCCCCTGATGTACATCACCAACTTCAACTTGGAGGCAACCTGGATTGGGGACGGCCTGTGCATGAGCACTTTTCACGTCACCCTGTTGTTGTGCCTACACAGATAGAGCTGTTGCAGAGATGGTTACTACACGGACAAGTAGCTTTCGCTGAAGTGGTGTAAGTTTCATTTGCTGAATCTAAGGAGGCCAGCGCCTCGCCTGCAGGGTTTTCTTTATGGATAACTGTTACTTTGGCGTGGGAGGTAGTCAGAGAGAGCCAAACTAGCAAGTAGGCGAGGGAGGTGGTCATGGTGTGGCTTCCTGTGGCATTGCGTGGCTGTTGCCTTGCTGCTGTCCTGTTGCAAGGTGCTGGCCATTATGTGCGTGTCTTGGTGGCATTGTGTGGCTGTTGTCCTGCTGCTGTCCTGTTGCAAGGGTGCTGGAACAGCGCATGAAAATGTCAAAATTCAAAAGGTCTGCGAAAAGCTGAACAATAGAGTCCATACAACTACCAACTCCGAATCAAATTGAAAGCAGCCATTTTTGGAAACTCGCACTGGCTCAGTTGCCGCTGTACAATTCCAAGTCTCCTTCGCTCACCTCTACTGGGGCTGCTTGCGGACAAAATGCACTCAATGCATTCCACAAGTCTTCTACCCCTGCACGAGCTGCTTTTCGCAGTTCGGAAAAAAACAAGCCAAGGATCCTGCCCAGCAAACCAATGCTTAAATTAAAACATTCGAACACGACAGCTCCTCATACCGGTCAGCACAGAGATCCATTGTGTTCAAAGAACGCTTGCCGACCTCTCGCTGGAAGCTTGCAAAAAAGCCGTCGCACTTCTGAGTGCCTCCCATGCGCGATACTTGCAGAAATTCCATTCCACACACGGGTCTGCAAAACCTTGGAGAATTCTGGATGGGGAGGTTTGTGTCTCACGTTGGTGTGTCCAAGCTTCAGGTCTTCAAAGCTGGCCAAAACGCCATTCACCATCCAAGTGTGCAACACGTCGTCTTCCGACAAATGCTAGGCTTTCGAAGCTGAATCCATCTTGGAGTGCCTGCGCAGTGACTTCTTTGCGATCTCTCCTTGCCTAACTGAAGATGTCACAGTCAGACCTTCCCAGAGGCTCTGCTTCGAAACTTTCTTTTGGTGACTCGTTCTCGCACTTTGCTTCGCACTACTCGGGCTGCAAATTTGCTTGTGTATATTCTTCTGGTACGAAGCTGCTGGAGTGGAAATTGTACGGGCAAAATTCTGTGGTCGCTATCAGGCTGGGCCCCACTGCTGTCCAAAATGGTGGGTGGTTGATGGAGAGTCTTTCTCAGATGATTGAGATGCTGATGCCTGGCTCTTTTACTACTGAGAAGCGTGAGTGCGGACTGTCACCTGTTTCACCTTAGCACAGATTGATAGATTTTTTCTCACTTGATCCAAATGACCGGTGATTTCTTTTGCTTGGTTCTGGTTTGCGTTGGTTCTTGTTTGGCTTGGTGGGTTGTTTTGTTGCTGGTTTGCCTGGTTTGGTTTTGTTTCATTGGTCATTTGGTATCTAATTGGTGATCTTCTGATCCCTTTGTAGCTTATGGGACACATGGTGACCTGCATTCCGCGTGCAATAGGCACCACCTGGCAAAAAAAGAACACCTTCCCAGAGACTCTCTCGTCCACGCAGCCGAACACCTGCAAACCATTCGTCTCAACAGTCATCATCGTCGCGACGTGCCACTGTGAGGCGGCTTTACGTACCTTCCCGCAGCAGTGATGTGAACAGAAGTTTGCTTTGTGCCTGAACCGGACATTCCTTCCAATTTACCTTTCTTTCCCTTCTTTTTTCTCACTGCTTTCCAATGGCCTCCTTCTTGACACCAGCTTCGACTTGTCCCAATTGGTCGCCTCCTTCCCCTTACCCTTTCCTTTTCTCTTTTCTTCTCTTTCTTTGCATCCCCTCTGCTTCCTTTACAGCACTGTCTGATTCTGGTAACTGGCTGCTTCTTTTCATTCTACTGCAAGTGATACACCGGTCTCAATGCCCTTCAACAGAATCAGTTCTCGTAGTCACATGACCATTGCGTAGCTATTGAGAGGACATTGGTTTGAATTTGGATTCTATGTGCCTTCGGAGAGAGACGAAAAGCTCTTCACCTCTTTCCTCTCCAGCTTCTCTCTGGCCGAGGTGACTCAAACGCCTGATCCAAAGATTTGTGCCACCGTTTTGTTTTGTTTGACTTGTGACCGTGGCTCCAGGCCAATACGGCTACAGGGGGGGGCCCCCAGCCAGTGATGAACCGTCCAGAAAGAAGCGCGCAGAGCTGCTAGGCTGCGCAGCCAGACTGAGAATCAATGTTATGGATGCGTGGGTGGTCACTGCAGCCCAGAAAACAGGGGGTGACAGCGCGGCCAAAGATTGACCCCAATTCTCAAAAAAAGAAGCGCTGCTTTGCATCAAGTTGTGTGCCGTTTTGTCAAAGAGAATAAGACGTAACCCATGCCTGCGTGATGAAGTTTTATTCACAAGACAAAACAGAAGAAAAAGTTTTAGCTCTTGAAGTGCGCGCAATAAACAACCCACTAGCTTTTGATGTTTTCATTTGAGTCTTTTGCATTGCAGCAGTCAATTTGATGTGATTCCCATCGCCCTGCAGTGCGGCTCAAGATCAGGTGATCAAGAGCCGACACGCACATCATGTGATGGGAATGCATGTTGCATGTCAAGTGACTTTTTTTTTAGTCCCTACATCTCCCACCCTTGATCCAGTGATCTTGGGAATTTATCTGGACAAGTGTCCAAATGACAAGTGTCACCAATCATGTGATTGGCATGACAATATTTCGACCGCTGGGTGTTCACCCAACTCCTTTCCGCATATCAAATTTGAGAGGTTGAATTTTTTGATTTTCTTTGGGACTTCCAGTTTGAGGCTACCCATGAATCGACGTCAAGTGACGTTCCTCTTCACACATCTGTGACTCGTTCAGTTCATCATGGGTCTGTGAAAATTTCGATATTATGTCGAGTTTGTGTCACAGTCTAGGTGCCTCACCCTTAGCCGTGACAGCGCGGCCAAAGATCGACCCCAATTCTCAGAAAAAAAACGCTGCTTTGCATCAAGTGAACTGTGTGCTGTTTTGTCAAAAAGAATAAGGAAATAATATTTCCCGACAATCTGCATTAGAGTGGTTGCCAAATGTGGCGCCATGCCAGGGCAAATGCAAAGCCATCCCCAGAAGGAACGTTTGTATTGCCATTAGCACTGACGGCACGCATGACTAAGGTTCATGAAATGCGGCCATGCGTTTATACCAATCATGCCATCCACAGTGCATCGTCCTGACAATGACTTGAAGAGGGGCAAACCTCAGGTCCAATGCCATCCAGACCGAAGTTTCACTTCTGATGAGGCAATGTCTTGTGGCATGCATGGCACTCATATGGCACCCGCAACCACAGCACAATTGCAGTGAAACATTGAAAAAAACCAACAGTGTTTGTATCAGATCTTGGAAGTACAGTGGTGCAACGCCAGGCGCCCACGACATCGGCACCCCTTGCACCCACGGAAAAATACACAAACACGTTCTTTTTCGTGCGTTTTTTAAAGTCGCGCAGCCCGGCGCAGTTGCAACTTTAAGACTTTTCTGGGGGAAAGCAAGT
Source organism: Symbiodinium kawagutii (assembly GCA_009767595.1). Taxonomy (NCBI): domain Eukaryota; class Dinophyceae; order Suessiales; family Symbiodiniaceae; genus Symbiodinium; species Symbiodinium kawagutii. The sequence goes on along the minus strand of VSDK01012723.1, from coordinate 361,836 downwards.
GTCTGGTGTTCGGCGAAAGTGCCAAGCCTGTGAAAATTTGTCGTGTCAAATGTGTTTAGGTGCATTTTGTTCAAGCAAAGGTCTGTTTTTTGTCTCCTCGCTTCACTATATAAATCAAAAGATCATGCTCGGAATTGTTTGCTTGCAGTTTTCATTGTCCAATCGCCAGTTTGAACCATTGTCCTTTAGTTTCATCGCCCCTAGCTTGTTCCTTCCTCAAAAGTATGTTGGAAAGGCACGGAAACATGCCAAAATTTGCATTTTCATTCAGCTTGGAAACCACTGTTGGTGTGCCTGGTTTTTTGTTTCATGTGTTAACGATATGCCGCATATGCTCCTGATTATTTTGCCTAATTCAAGGTACCTTGTGATAAAAAAATATTTGATAGTTTTGAGGCTTTGTTGGACTGCTTGTTTTGCTTTATTCATTGCATTTCTTTTGCACTGTAGCATGACCTGAGCTGAGTGCTCAATAGGTGTCAATGGCGAGCAAAAAATCCTGGTGTGCTTGGTTTCCTTTTGTGCCCTCAGTGGTGCTTTTGCAAAATGCAGTTTCATTTCTTTTGTGCGCGTCCTGTTTTCGAATCTTGGTTTTGCTGAAATAGGTGATCGTCGAGGGCTGGGTAGTTTACCTGTTTTTGGTTGCGTTGCAATGTTCGGTTCAATGAACAAATTTTGTCGACCGCTTTGTTGTCTATCCTAATCCGCTTGAACATTTTTACTTAGTTTAGTGTCTGTTGCACCAACAGAGGGGCACAGGGGCCCCACCGCCTGCCGGTTGGCGGCAATGTGAAAGCAATTGTTGGTTGTAGAGACACCGAAACTAAACGGAAAATAGAAACTGTTGCGTGACTGCCACCCCCATATTCCATGGACAAGGAGGGCTCCGCACGATCCAAAGAGCACACCGCCATGCAAGCAAAGTTTCTCGCCACCCTCGACGGAGATATTTTGGGGGGAATTCGCTTTGACACGGGACTGGCCCCCCCCGCCGTTTTTGAAAATGTTTTCCAAAGCCACCGCCATAGATGTTTCTAGGACATTCCGCAGTTTGAATTGCATGATTTTCCGCTTGTTTTGGGGCAGGCCCCGTGTAAGTCCTGTTCGATGCTCACCCACAACGGGTGGCTGAAGACGGACCGCGCAAACAAAACAACATTGGCACGTGGCATACTTGTAAGGCGTTTGTCCGCACCCATGTCAAAACCATGGCCGTGAAATGGGGCTGATTAATGTTGATGAAGTTGTGTCTTTTGTCTTATGGACCATTGTGTGCTATTGAAATAGAAACCAACACAAAAACACAATACGTTCTAAGAACACATGTTTGGAAACACAATGGGATGTTGCCATGTGGGCCCCAAGCATTGGACACACCCACCTGGGCTGCAATTCCACAATGCAACATTCAAACATCAATCCACAATCTCACGATGTGATCGCGCAACCGAGGAAATAGCTGAGGTGAACATGATTGAGTCCGCGTCCTGGCGTGCTGGAACTTTCCATAGGCGAATCCCTGCCAAAATTGTTCGACGCACTGATTTCGCCTGCCGCGTTGTCCGAATACTTTTAGGGCAAAATTTTCAATAGCCGCAATATCAAGGCTTGGGTTTGGAAAGGATGCGTTTTGAATCCCACAATTGTTCAATATAAAATGCAACCGGACCTATCAGCAAGGACGTTTTTTTTTGGTCCGTGCACCGGTCTGGCGGTTCAGGTTGTTTACTGGCCATCCAGCGGTTGTAGATTTTTTTTGAATGTCGGCCATCCACCGAATTTGCAGACGATCTTTTGTTGTTTGCAAAACCTTGGCGCAAAATGCTTTACATGTTAAAACTTCACATTGTAGAACTTGCGGCCATTGGTTTGGAGTTGAACACGTCGAAAACAAAAATGTTGAAGACGTGTCCTCAGCATTGTCCTTGCTTTATGGATTGCTGCGAAACCTGGTTGGAAATTCTTGGGGGGAAGAAGCGCACAAATATCTTGGTGGGAAATTCCCAGCCAATTTGGCGTCCAGAGGCCATGTGGAACTGGAACATTGAATTCGGCTTGCTTGGATGAATCTTCATCAATACCGACATGTTTTGTTCAATGCGCATTTTGCGTTGAAACTGAGGTGGGAGTTGTTTGATGCGGTTGTTTTTCCTACCATCTTTTTTGGGTTGTCAACCTTGTCCTCGACGAAATGGCAGGTACAGTCGGTGGACAGGTTGCAACGAAGGATGCTTCGAACACTCGTCGGATGGGTGAAGGTGCCAGAGAAGGATTGGGCAGAATCCATGAGATGCATGAACGCAAAAGTGGAACAGGCAATGCAAATACACAATGTGAACCAATGGCCTCTGCAAATCTAGAAGGAAACAATGCAGGTTGTGAATGAACATTGGGTTGCTTGGTGGTGATTTCAATGCCTTTATTGGCGCGCTGCATGCTGGAAATCAACTTGATGGCATCGGACGTTGCGGATCTGGACATCGCGATGCGCGAGGGTGGATGTTGGCGCGTTGGATTGGGAGAAGTGGATTGCAGATTTTGAATAGGTTGTGTGACCCAAATCATTCACTCCATAGCTGGACTTGCCGGAGAGCAATGGATGGACGACTGGTGCAATTGGATTTCATTTTGGCAAACCACTTGGTCGAACTCATCGATACTTGGAATGATTTCGTTTTGCCCATTGGTTTGGATCATCGATGCGTCCATACAAATATCAAAATCAAAATGACATGTCCGAAACCGGTGCGGGGACATCATAGCTTGAAACCTTGGAAACCGATAGTGAATGAAGTCATTGAGCCAAAAATTTTCCATGACACCTTGAAACATTTCATATCCTGCAGCGACAATGTTTCTTTTGATGATGTGGAACTATGGCCTCGGGAGGTGGTCTACAAGGAGGTGGGGTGCAAAGAAGACCCTGTCGTTTTCGTGCTTCAGAATTATTGCTTTCACCGCGACAATGTCGTCGTCACGAACTTTGTCACCGCACCAAGAAAAACTTCAGCTTTCAAATCCGAAGGTGCAACCCTTGGAGATGCGGCAATGGAAATCCCGGCACCTCAATGCCCTTCTGCGCGATGTTTCCAAAAGGAAATTGTTGAGGATTCAAATTCCAAGAGCGTAGGCGCAGACTTCGGCAAGGCAACCACCAGTGGAAGATTTTGCAGTCATGTTGGAACATTTGTTTCGTGGGGTTCCGACAACAATATGCCAGCGTGTTCATTTGGATGAACCTCCATGGGCCTTGGAAGAAATGAAATTTGCGATCAAACGTCTCAAATGCAAACGTGGTGCAGACGAAGCGGGATTGGCCGCAGAATTGTTGAAACACGTGCCCGCCTAATTTTTACATGGCCTGATTCATTTGTGCAGGGACATGTTGAAAACTGGTGTAGTTCCCTCGGAGTGTTCCAGGACGATGTTCATCATGTTGGCCAAGAAAGCAAGAGTTAGTCAGCCGGCTGATTTTCGCCCGGTTGCTGTAGTGCGGTTGTTGTACAAAAAATTTGCATACTTCGTCCTGGGGCGGATTGAAAACAGCCTGGACGCACAACAGCCTGAAGAACAACATGGGTTGAGGCAGCACTACCGCATCGAAGAGCACTTGCTTACAACAAATTTGTTCATCGACAAGGCATCTCCGCATGAATGCCAGTTGTCGATTGTAAGTTTGGACCTGTCAAAGGCTTTTGACCGAGTGTGTTGGCCTTCGTTGTGGGAAGCGCTTGCGGACCATGGAATTTGTCAGCATTTAATTTGGATTTGCCGATCAAATTGGTGAAATCATGGGGGATTGCAATTGCAGTCGTGGATTCAACATGAACGCCGGTGTGCGACAAGGGTGCGTGTTAAGTCCACGGTTTTTTTTTTTTTGTTGCGCTTGGCAATGGGCGATGGATAGCTGGCGAAAACAATATCCAAATGCTGGTTTCCATTTGGGCGGTGGCTTGAAGCCGTTGCTGGACCGTGGCTTTGCCGATGACATCCTGTCGTTTCCTAAATTTGCCCGGGAAACTTCATTGTTACTTGCCTCACTTGTTTCTTCTTTTGCACGTGTTGGTTTGGAACTCAATGCTGCCAAAACGGTAGTGTTGACCACAGAAGCACAAGTTCCACAAACACTGACGGCTGATAGTGGCATTGTCTTCAAAATCTTGGAACGTGGTTGCATTTTGTCGGCCATGGGTTCGAAGGGCCAAAACCAGGATGTCCGGTGCCATCTGCAGCAAGCGACCAGGTCATTTTTCGCAAACTGACGTATTCCGCGCAACAAACATGTGTCCATCTCTGCAAGGTTTTTTTCTGCCAGTGTGTTGTCTGGTCAATTGCTTGCTGCGGAGCAAATTGCAGAACAGCCCACCAACCGGATCTACGGGGCTTGAAAGTCGAATTCACGAAATTGGTGCGTTCGCTTGTTGGACCTCTGAACAACATTTGCTGGGATGACCCTTGGCATGGGATTCTGCATTCCTGGAATGCGAGCGTGCGGGGTTTTGTGGAATCTTCTGGAGCAGCTGATTGGGCTACGCTCTCGCCTCGTCAATGTTGGACATTCAGCGGTTATGTGGCACGATTGCCTTCTGATCGATGGGTCCGTCGCGAGTTAAAGTGGCAGCTTCCTGGTCGTAAGAAAGTGGGCCGGCCTTTTTCCGCGTGGGACAGCAAGCTTTTGCTTTTGCTTTTGGCCTGCACGCCGGTTGGCGGGCCCATTTTGGGGGCACAGGCGCCTTTGACAAAGTGAAACTGTAAAAGTCGCTACGATAAGCATAATAAGGTGAAGTCGTGCTTACGTTCTTGCCATTGTCCACTGTCCAACGCAGTCCAAGTGCCCAAATTTTTGTACCTGCAGAAATCTTCCAATTTGGTTGTCCACATGCTTTTGGGGCGTCCCCGACGCAGTCCATCAGGAGTCCAACGTAAAATTCGTCGCACCCACTTATTCGCAGGCAATGAAGCGATGTGTCGCGCAAGGTTCCATTGTTGTGTGCACCAAATCTCTGCCCATGTCGGTATTCCTGCCCCGGAAACAAATACACGGACTCGTTCGTTCCAATCATGTAAAATATCATGCCATTCGTTCGACCAGTCAGTCCCAAAAGGTGGACGCACGATGCTCCGGCAAAGCTTTCGAAAAACAACGTCACATTTTTCCAGTTGTTTCTTGTAAATTGTTCTGTGCCCTGCAGCCGAGCATGCTACCGAGGAAATACACGCATCAAAATATTTCAACCGGGTTCCAAGCCCAGCTTGATGATCGAGAAGAAATTGTTTGTTTGCCCAAAACGCTTTCGTCGCCTGCTGTAAATGATATGCCAGATCCGCATCTTGGCCGGCAGAACACTGGGCATTTAGCAAGCACCCAAGCCAGCGTTGACTCTCTTCCAGCCGAAGTATTTTGAAAGACAAACCTTGCTGCGTGGCTAACTTCTGAGGAGGTTGTGCTTGATTTGTCAACACCACGGTTTTGGCCGGGCTCGATAGCAATCCGACGCCCGCCAATTCTTCCACCAAAGTGCCCAAAAGCGTTGCAACTTCAGTTTCTGTAGCCGCAAACAGCAAAATGTCGTCGGCAAAACGGAGGTCCAATAAGCCTTCCATCCCATCTCCCAAATCGAACCCGCCATTTCCCGCAGAATGACGCCATGATTCCATAGCCTCCTGTAAAACTGCATTGAATAATCGAGGGCTTAACACACATCCTTGTCGCACACCGGCAGTGATCGGGAATTTCCGGCTTCGGCCTGCTTCACCTTTTACTTCACCAAATTGTTGCTGACACAATTTGTGCAGGGTCCACGTCAAATGTTGCGAAACTCCTTGCTGTTCCAACGCGGTCCACAGAGCTGGCCAATGTACGCGGTCAAAAGCCTTCGACAAGTCCAGACTGACAACCCATACTGTCATACCAACTGCCCAAGCCTTATCCAAAAACAAGTTGGCGGTCACCAAATGCTCTTCCAAACGGCGGTTGGGGCGGAAACCATGTTGTCCTTCCGGCTGAGATAGTTCCAACGTGTCCTCCATTCTGCCCAACAACATGTAAGCAAAGACTTTGTAAAACAGCCTCGTGTTCGCGATTGGTCGAAAATCAGTTGGCTGGACTGCCCTAATCTTCTTCGGCAGCATGGTGAAAACAGTTTCTTTCCACGACATTGGCACGATACCAGAATAGAGCACGTGGTTGCAGAAATGTAAAAAGCGCTGCGAAAATTCAGCTCGAGTGCATTTCAAAAGTTCTGCTGCCAGACCTCCCTCATCGGGTGCCTTCTTGGTTTTCAGCCTGCCAATTGCTTGATGCAATTCCTCTGGCGTGAACACCTCCTCAGAGAGTACCCCCGGTTCCCCCATGTCTTGTCCTGGACCAACAAACACTATTCCAACATGTCAGCAAATTGATCGGGCGGAGGTTGTTGAAGAGCACGGCGTCCAAATGTTGCCGACATTTGTTTTCGTAAACCTTTCCAATTTGAACTGTTATGCAAGCAGCGTGTCAATCGAATGGACCTCCACTTTTTCAGTTCTGAGCGGTGCAATGTTCGAATTTGCAAACTCAGCATTTTTCGTTCTGATGGCGTTGTCGTGCATCGCCTGATCCGCCGAAAGTGCCGCAACTCCAAGGAAGGTGAGACATGTGTGCACTCCAACCGGCACGTTCCACCGGCATCCGCAGCTGCCAAAAGGATGTGTTCCAATGCTTCCCACGTGGGACAGCAAGTTGGAAAATATTTTTCGTTTTTGTAATTTGGGTGATTGGGAACAAGCAGCTGCAGACGTTGGATTTTGGCAGAGCATGAGGGATGATTTTGCTGCATACTGCCCGCAGTCGATCTTGTTTTGTCTCACCTTGCCTGCGCCGTGAATGAGCTCCCCCCGGACATGCAGGCGCAAAATCATGCAAAGTCACAATTACTGAAAATTGGGCACGCGCATGCGCAATGGCCTGCTTTCACAGAACGGTATGGGATCCGAGCAAAGGTTGGCACACCAATTATTTTTCTTGAACCTCATCGATGGCAGGGTCGTCCACTTAAAAGGCGCGACGAAAAATTTAGCAAAATCCCTGCGTCAATACTTTAATGAATTTTGGGTCCACGCAAGGTGTGAAGGCCAGAATGGCCTATGTTTCAGCCGCGTTCTGTGCAGTTTGGTGTTGATTTTGGGTTCCCCCCAGTGTCCTTTCAGGATCGAGGTCATTACGATGGGCGAGAGAAAACAAGTTGGCCAGCTTCCAGACATGCGAAATCCATCATGCATCGGTGAAGGGGGGAAGGATGGGAAGGGACGCCTCACAGTTGGCGACTTTTGGGACGTTAGTGCGAAGGCTGTGTTGAGCATCTCGGGTTTGGGTAGCTTACTTCTTGGGGGTGCAATGGACGGTCAAAGGGCCAACAAGGCGAATCTCAACTAAGACCCCTTTCCCGGCCCCGCCCGCTTTCTGCGCAGTGAACAGCTTGGGTTCGATTCCCCACAAGCCCTTGGGGTGGAAGTATTCCAAGCAAGCACGCAGGTTTTTCGGGTTTCGCATTGCCCCCCTGCACTGACTCGATGCGCTCGCCTACGATTTTTTTTTTGCCGCATGTGTTCGCAACCCCTTTTTCGTTCGCCACCCCTGGCTCTCAAATTTTCCAAGGGCAGGAAACATGCGATTTCGTGTCGGCGGCATTTTAACGGTGTGAACAAGAAAAGGGAATGAAAGGCGTCGCCAATTGCTGCGGAAAAACATGCCCCCTACATACCCCTCTATGAAATGGCAAAGGTCATCCCCCGCCCCATTTTGATTTATTGAGGCTTTTTTGGGGGTCACCCTTCAGCCTTTTATACATAACAGGGTTGTAATCATTTTATGAATTCGTTTGGGGGGGTTGGACCTTGCTGATTTAGGGCAAATTTGCTTTTTGAACTGGATGCTCAATAAACCTGACCCCCTTCGTTTTATAGAGACGTCGCCCCCCTCATTTTAGGAGACATGTGTTTTGTGCATTTTTGTTTTATTTTTATATATTTTTTGTGTGTGCAAATTTAAGTTCAATGAACAAATATTTTCAAACTCAAATTCAAATCTAAATGTAATTTGAAATGCAAATTTAAATTCAATTTGACAAATTCATTTCAAATTTAAATCTAGATTTAGATTCAAAATTAAATTCAAGGGCCAACCTATCTGGTGATAACCCTTGTGCCGTCTCTCCTAAATCAAAGTCCCCACCTCTGAAACCAAGAGAGTTTTATGCTAGCACCTCGCCATTTTAGAGAGAATATTTTGTTTTAGGAATTTATTGGTGAGGGGTCACCCCTGGCCTTTTTAGGGTGACCAGTTCGTTTTATGGAAGGTTGAGTTAGGGGTCACACCCCCCAAAGTATAGACTTCTTGGAGGTTACCCGCCCCCCGACCTAGTCCTTGTCAGGGTTGGGGCTCCACGCTTTAGGTCTCTAAAATGGCAAGCGCGACCCCCTGGGGGGGGTTTGTAAGGGGTATGGAAAAACCATGCGCGAACATGCCCCACAAACGGCAATTTGTGCAGGAAGGGCCTGGGGCTGCAAACTCTGCAGCGGTTCCTTAAAATTCGCCATCCGGCTGTTGGGATGCATCGCATTTCTGGAAAAAATATCTATTCACATAACAGTTTAATTCCATCACTTGGTGGTTGGCTGGTAAAAAGGCAAAGAACCCAAGCTGTGAGGATTAAGGTGGAGGTCGTTCCCCACTTTGGCTCCCCTCGCATTTGGAGGAGGGCGAAAAGAAAGGCTACCGAAAGGAAATGGCCAGACTTCAATTAAATTGAAAAATGTGTGGAATACCCAGGTGACAAAAGACCACGACGGGGCACCACAGAGGGAGCACACGCCGCACATGCACAGTTGGCATGACAGGTGGCTCGAAAAATGGGTAAAAGAAAATTGCCGAGATGGCGAACTGCTCAATGGTTGCATGGCTGTCCAGCAAGCCTCTCCATCACTTTGCCGGAGAAAGGTTTTTTCAATCAAAATATTGGACAAAGATGCTGGTCATAAATGGTTATGTTGCATGCTCTCAGCACAAGGTTCGGCAAATCACATTGTCGATTTGGGAAACCACATGGCCCAGGCATCAAAATCATACTTTACAAACAGTGGGATGCTGCAGAATGGGAAGGTTTCGATCGCGACTCGGCTTCGAGACTTCCAATCTGTTGTCACCTCTGTGGCTTGCTTTGGTTGTGCGCACCGCACTATTCATCAGCAAACTTTGCATGCCATGTCAGTTGAATGTCGGAAACTGGTCTGGCGTATCGTGTCCCCTCCTGGCAACACGGATTGGTCGGCGCCTTGGCACGAAATTCTTCATGATTGGAATGCGCGGGCTGCTTTGTGCATGGAGGCGTTGGGAACCAACAGTTGGGCACATGTGTGGAACCAGCAATATTGGCGCTTTGCTGCCTACATTGCTTAACTGCCGCGTGGTCGACGGGTGGTTCGGGTTTTGGACTGGGAACTACCATACGGACGAAAAGTCGGAAGACCACGGCAGCAATGGGACGATACGTTGCAATCCTATTGTCGATATTCAAGCCTGGGTTCGTGGCGTGAAGTCGCTGTGCATTGTGATGTTTGGAAGACGCATGAACAAAAATTCATCTCATTTTGCTTAAGCTGATGTGAAAGGCAGGTTTGGGCACATGAATGCCTAACATTTGATAGTGGTTTGCTTCACCTGAGCCCCGAATGGGCTTTCCAAAGAGGCAGGCAGGCCTGACTCATTGACCCATCAAATCAACCAAGCAAATGCGGGAGACATGATAGGGTCACTTTTTGGATTCAAAAATGTCGTTGATGAAAACAAATGAGCCACGGACGAACGCAAGGCCCGTTCGAATTTTTGAAGGCAGTCCGACCCAAACACTATTCCCTTTCGTTTTTTCCTACATGTGGATCGTTGGGTTAGGCGCGTTTGAAGTGGAACATGGACGAGTTCTTCAGGGTGGAGAGACATCGACAGCAATGGGGTGGCAGATTGCAAACACTTTGTTTTTATGCCAGTTTTGGTTCCTGGCGTAAATTGCGTTGGACAAGGGTTTCTCCTGGCCAGGCATGAACAAGTTTTTGTTGAATTTTGCGTTCGATGACCCGACGTGAACATAGTTTTTTTTTTTTTTGGCCGCGGCACCAGTTGGCATGCAGGTTTCACCTCACCTCATTTTATTTCTCTTTTTTCTTTTGCATGACGACAAGCAGAAACACATGCGGGAACATGAAAAAAAACCGACTCATCCCAACAAAGCGAATTTTTGCAAACCGTCAAGGAGCTACCCCCCGCAGACCGGTCCGATCCTTGAAACCAACGAACATATTGACGCCCGAAGGTTTTCAAAATTGAGTTGTTGACATGACACCTGACGGCCGGCCATGCGCACAAACATATTTGACTTGACTAAAACGGCAGGCGTGTAAAAGGAATGTGGTGGTGACCTTGTGCTTGCTTTGGCGTGGGCCAGAAGCTGTTCATATTTCCAGAGCATCCCACAAGGATTAAATGTAGTTGGGCTACTTGCAGGTAGCTGGGGGCGAACGTTGGCACAACAAATGGCAGGGTAAGGGCGGATTCGAAACACGATTGGCTTGGTTGAACCCCGTGGCAGCCATCATTTTGATAAATAAGTACTAGCGTGTTGCGACGTCCGGTTGCCAAAGTGAATTGTTATTAATTCATATTAATTCGGCGTGTTGGCGCCAAATCACTGTCACCCTTGGTTGAACCGCATTTTTATTGGGCGCTCCGTTTGTCAATCCAAGTGGGCCCCGAAATGCTCGGTGATCAAACTCCGCTGGCTCCACGCTGGGGCAGGTACAAACGATCATTTCCCAACCGCATAGCTCGCAATCGGACGCAAAAAATATGCACTGACGATTTGGAAAAAATGGATTTCACAAAAAAAGGTGCAAAATTTGTTGAAAAATCACTGGCCTCGGATGGCGTTAGCATGAAATTCTGGACAATTGGACAGGGTGTGTTGTAACCATGATGCTTCAATTTCGGAATGCCCCGTTGTTCAACGAATTTTTCTTCGGGTCGTTGGATGATGTATGCCTTGACATGGGCCCCTGGCGCGGCAGCGCTCAAGGTGTAAGCGCGGTTTATGGGGAGGGCATGGACTGTGCGTTGAAAAGGTGTTGGTACGAGTTTTTGTGAAAAACGTTGACCCGGCCGATGACCAGCAATTTGGGTCATTACCTTTCACGCAGGCGCCCTGAGCGGGCAGCCCGTGGGCAGACACATTTCACTGCAAATGCCTAATTTTGAAACAAATTGTTCTCTCAGCAGGCAAGAACAAAAATCAGGAACCCCCTGTACAAACATTTTTCGGATTTTTTCCGCCCGCATTCGAACACGAAACTCCAGCCGTGAGAAACGCCCCAAAAAAAGGACGATGTTTGCGCAATTGAATTATATAACCGTTGCACTGCGCCCGTCCACGCGTTACAATTTGCACGGCGCAAGTTTTCAAACTTTTCGCATTTGCTTTTTTTTCCTTCACGCACGGCCAAGTGGACTGGCGGGGAAAAAAATGGTTTGCCAACGGGTGCCATGCAAAAATGTGCTCAGGCCAGGTGATTTGTTTTACAAAGGTTTTGAATGACACACGTTGGCGCAAAGCGATGTTGTTCTCTCGCCGGGTGTTTGGTTCGATTTAACTTTGGGCAAAAAGGTCGTGCATGAAATCTTCTTCCATGCGTATGATGCAGTGTGTCGTTCCACGGTTCAAAACCAGAGTGGCCCATCCAACAATATGTCGCACCATCACCTGGTGAACCGTGTCCCGTTGCTCCAGCTGCGCGTCGGTGTGGGGCATGGTTGCCGATCCGAAGGTGAGGGCCACCATTCATTAATGTTGGAAGGGAGGCTTTTTAAGTGCGCGTCTGTCGGCCAAAAGGCTGCCCAAGTAAGGCACAAGGATGTGAAAAGTTCAAATTGTAAAGCGAACCAATCACCATCAACGTCCTGGCAGTGTCCAACCAACATCTGCGGGAGGACCCACATCTTGTCACAACATCGTGACAAACTAAATGTTTCATTTTAACAAAGCGATGGTTTGGTTTCTAAAGGGCTGTTCCGTAAAAACAAATTTGTAGTTGACCAACCGCAAACATCGCCACAAATGGAACAGTGGCATCGATCAGTTTCAACCGAAACCCAATGGATGATATGGATACGGTCCGTCGCATACAACCGAGTGGTTTGCGTGGAAAACTCGTGCATTTGTAATTTGCATGGTCCTGTGCGCGAAGGGGCTTTGGCTCTGACTTTGGCTTTGGCATTGTGCCCGCACGCAGCAAAATGTGAAACGCTTTGGCCAGGATCCTGTCAGGCACTGGGGTGGACGAAATTTGTATGTCCTGTAATCTTGCCAAAAGTGACCATTGAGGCAAAAAAATATTTCCAGGAACATTTTCAATTGATGATCCCATTTTGCTGGTGCCCTACCCCGACTTCGTCGCGGACAAATGTGGAAATTTGGTTCCACCTGGCATGGATTCCAGAAACAGCCAGCGAAGTCCAATAGTGCTGCCCTGATGTCTTGTTTTTGTTATCGACATGCCACGCGTGCTGACCACGACTGTTTTGCCACCTGCAATTTGTGTTTCGTCCGGCCCATTGTCTCATTCCAGGTTATGCCTCAAACGAGGCCCAGCCCACCATGGATCCTAGCGTGTGCAGCTGGACCTGATCCACTTTGGACACTTAAAAACTTGTCATTGGCAGGGTCGGCAGACCAAACGTCACGGTCGGAGTCACCATGGCATCGAACAGTTTCATATTCCAACGTTGATTCGTGAAAATCCACCTCAATTTTTGAATGTCATACCACTTCGAAAGCGATGAGCGAATTTCGTCACCCCGTGTTCCGCAAATCACCTGGGAGGGGAAAAATATAAAAACATGGGAGGGGAAAAATATAAAAACAATGATTCCGTGAATTTTTTGAAAACTCAAATCATGGCAATATAGCAAATCAAAATTTATTGATAAAAACACCATAATCCAAAACATCAAATTATAATATATGAATATTCAAAAAAATTAATGCCTTTATTTTTTCAGCACTATCAAATTGTAATTACTTCAATAAAGTTGAAAAAAACATAGGAGCCACTTACCTCATTCAACTTTTCAAAATCAAAATGGTCAAAACATACTTACCTCGTTCATGTCTTCAAAATCAAACCGGGAAAAAAATTACCTTTTTCATTTGACAAAATCCTGTCCATCGACCGTTCCTGATTCCCTTTACAGTATACTTCTCTGATTTAAATGTCTTGCGTAATGTTGTGCCTTCATTCATGAACTACATACATGACAAACCCAACTTTATCACCATAGTTTTTCTTTCTCCATATTTTTTTTTTTGATATTTAGTTCTGCGTGTTTCATTTACCTTATTTTTTGTTGGTCATAACTCCTTATCTTGCTTTCCAAACGGTTGTTAAAAAATTCAATCCATTTGTTAGTCTTTTACACGGTATGTACAAAACATGTCCATCACAAAAACAAACCAAACAAAAAACAACATAATTGAAAAAACAAAGAAGAAACAACAACAAACATTATTCCCTACCCTTTAATAACCGTATCTTGCAAATTCATAAGCAATCAGTAAATATTATTAGAAATATGTTAGCAGTAAATAATGTTTCAATATTGATCAATTCAAAATGAAATGCTTGTATTCCTATTATAGTATTCTTATTTTGTTTTTTTTAATGTCGGTATTCATTTCTTTACCTGCTTTATTCAATGCATCGTCTACACTGTCTTCGTCTACATATTCACCAAGTTCATGCATGAAATATAAAAATTTCTCTCTAGCTAAATTCATTGTCTCCATATTCTTTATTTGGGCGTTTTGCCACTATTTGGACCTCTATATCAAGTTTAATTCTAAAACTTAGATTATTTTCTCTTATTTCTTCCTAATTCAAAGATACTCATTTTTTTTTGTGTTTTGTTTTGATGTTCCCTACATTTTTTACACTAAATGGCACTTCCTTTTTCACAATCAAATATTCAAGTAAATATTTTTTTGGGATCTCAAATTTCTGGTTGTTTTAGGACCAAGTCTTGAAATTTTGTATTAGTTCTGTATTTTTTCAATGCTTCAGTATGTTCTATTTACAAATATGTAGGGTCTCCAATTTTACAAGAAACCATTGCACTCAGCACATCAGCAGGCCAATCCTTCATACAATCCTCCTTAAGAAATCATGGGAATGACCAGTTTTTAGTACATATTGGAAAATTAAAATGTAAAATTTTGTGAAAAACTATTTAAAAAGATGAATTAGCTGAATAAGATGTGCACTCTTATATGATGAAAACTGTTAAATATATAGACTATTTATTGATCAATGATTTAGCAGAAATATCAAAATGATGATAGAAATAAAGTCAAAAATGATAGATGATAAAACATTCAGATACAACAAGGACAAACCAATATCTAGTGCCTTAACAAAGAAACCACTGACGGTCAAACAAACTAATAAATACAAAAATTATGTTTTAAGCAAGGCAAACAATTCTTTTGGTGAAGGAAAAACGAAACAAATATTAACTAAAACACGCAATCAGAAACAAATTTAGGGTCAGAGATATTCAATCAGCATTGAGGAGATATGCCAATTCAACCGTTTTAGAAAATAAACATTTTCAAGGAGAAAGGGGATTAGAAATGATTGCGCGCCAGGAACCAGATTGTCAAATTTTTCAGAAATCATAGAAACATGAAACTTAACATAAGAACGGAAGGATTATTTGAAAAACCTGCGTTTGATGATGGAGGACATGAATGAAGAAATCAGGAACTTGTATATATGCCCTACCATCAACCCGCTTCAATATTAGTAATGAGGATGAGCTGACGCAAGCATTAGAAGACAGTGTTAAACAAGTCTTATTGCAAATGCAGAATTTAGAAGCGCCAGCATCCAATTTAAAAGTTTTTTTGACAATAACCAGTCACCATGACAAATATGACCCAACAAGAGCAGGGAAATACATAGAATTGCTTGAATTGATTCAGCTAAAAAAATCATGTATCAACATACAAAGCAGAAACCAAAAATGCTTCAAATATTGTATTCAATCCGTAGTCTACGACAAAATAAGCAAACACCACCCAGAAGAAATGTTCCACTATAATAAATTGAAAAATGATATTTTGAATTGGGATGGTGTACATTTTTATAGGTGGGGGAAACCGGGGACAACTTGAATTCCGCCAGCCAGCCGGCTGGCTGGCTGGTTCCGCCGCATGGCCGGGCGGG
>VSDK01012723.1:304740-342269 GCA_009767595.1 Symbiodinium kawagutii | reverse complement strand
GTAGTCTTAGAGTCGCAATAAGAATATTAATAGTAGTATGCTGGTTGGCTGATTTCGCCTGCCGGCTGGCTGGCTGATTCCGCCGGCCGGCTGGCTGGCTGGTTCCGCCGTGTGCCCGAAATCCCCACCAATGTACATTTTCCAACTGGCAATAGGGACGTTGACAGATTGGAAGGGAACAATCATTCAGTTTCAATAAATGTGTTTGAGCCCGATAACTGCTTAAATGATAATACGATTATATTGCATAGAGGCAGTAAAAATAAAAATGCTAGATACGAAATTGATTTACTAAAAGTCTATGATGAAAATATTAATTATCACTACGTATTATATAATTAAGAATGCATATAGATTATTAAACCGCCAAAGCAGTAACAGCACGCATAAAAAGATTTACTGCCACCATTGGTTGAATCCCTTTCGATCAGAAAAAGGTATATAAGAAACATCTTGAAACTGGATGTATAGCATCAGAAGAACAACAAACAAAGATGCCAGATAAAGACACCTATATAGAATTTGAAAAACATAATACTAAATTGCCTTGCCCTTTTGTAATTTCTGGTCAAATGGATATTTTAAAAGATCATGTTGAATTATGAGGTTTCCTGAACAAATCCCGCTAGCATTCTTCAATGACGAGAAACAAATTCCAACACAGGACAGGTGACTGTCATCTATCCCTTTTTAGCCAGCATGCACTAACATACTAGTAGAGGGTGTTCATTTAACTGAACCTGTGGGAATTGAAAAAAAAACCTCAGACCCGGCTTGGCCCCTAGTTAGCACACCTTAGTTTTTTTTCAAAGTCCTGTTAAGTTCCAATAACATTGAGGGGGCCACTTAGTGAAGGGCATACTGAGGTGGGCTGTCACATTGCGGTCTTGGACCATTTCTTTTGCAATTTGTGTGTCAACTATTGCAACATTTTCCACCGAGTGCCACGGGCAACAACACACATCAACACACATCAACACACATCAACACACATCAACATCCATCTGTAGCTATCCATTCTGAAAAACATCTGTCACGCATGTGCCTCGGTAGAATACAGTGACTTCTTTCAGCACACGACAGGTGCCTCGGATTGTCTGCGTATTGAGTTGCTCTTTGTCATTTTATTCCCCTCCGTTTTCGGCCCTGACGCCATGTCCACCTCTGCAGCAGCTGCGGCAGTGGCTGCAAATGCAAGCAGAGACCAGCCAAGACGAAATTCTTTAGGTGAGATGCCGAAGATGCCTTGGGTGTGGGTTTGTGACCAGAAAACGCCAAGTCAGCCTCGACCCTTAGATCAACAAACATGTTCTGACGTATATGCTGCGCGCAATTTTTTCAAAACTTTCCTAATTTGGTTGCATAGGGGCAGATTCAAGTCAAATTCTTGTTGTGCCTATGAAAACAAGATTCGGAAACCAGGGAGTTGTGCTTCCTCAGTGACTTGTTCAGCAGCTGAGGAAAGCTTCCCGTGCCAAAATATTTTCAATCGGGCAACGAACATGTTGGAAAGCTGACCTGGGACAGCCTGAAAAAGTGGCTAAGCCGTGGCATGGAGCGTCAAGTAACATCAGCTTGGATTGCTGCAGAACAGCCTGGAAAAAGCGAATGGAATCTCCACCAAGTTCCAGTTCAGCTGAGCAGTTCTCCTTTTAAAGATGGCACGCTCGTGGTTGTGTGCTGCGCCAATGAGTCTCTCAATCCAGATGTGTCTGGACAGCTACCACCACCTTTCAAACTGCGACCTGTCCAGAAGCAGCAAGCGTCATCTGACGCATCGGTTGGATACTCAGTTCTTGAAACACTTTGCGAATTACGTTAAATGACTGGGTGGACTAGTGTCCTTTGGCTTCAGCTTGACCTGCCGGGAACTTGCACTTTACTGAATCGTTGATACAGTTGGTATTTTTTTCCTCTCTCTCTCTCTCTCTCGCACTCTTGGCCTCCGAACACGTTCTTGTCAAAGTCACGATTGCACAGACTGTTCTTCTGCAACCTGAGGTTTTGGGGGGAAAGATGTGGAAGTCAGCACGCTCCCGGGTTTTGGCCACAGTGGCTTTCAGCCAACCAGGAGCAATTTTTGGAAGGAGATTGTCGAATGAAAGTGAGCGATCCAGCGTGACATCCACAACTGGTCGTGACTTGGTGGCAATCCTCGCCTTAAACTCTTGGGTCTAAGGCATTTTCCATCTTGGTAGTCTCATTACATCTTCACTGTCTGATTTTCTTGGCAGTTTTTTTTTCGCTCCTGCTTGGGGTATTGCAATTATGTTGTTTGGATTTTGTGATGGTATAGTTTTGAACACTGCGATTGATTGTGGTGAGGAGAAATTCGAGAAGCTGTACCAAATCACAGCAGACACTCCAAAAGCACCAAAGGTGCAGAAGTTGCTGAGACAAGTGTTCAGTTGCCACTGAAGCCGGCCATAAAGGAGGGGAAGGGGAGCGAGACAAAAACCATTAAGGGCGTCAGGACAGAAGGAGCCAAACCTCCCGGAAAAGCCAAACCACGACTCAAGTTCGAGGGACATGAGGAAGATGCGATGGCGATGGACATACCATCTGAGTGTGACTTGCCTTTCAAGCCTTTTCTTGATTCGACTATGAGCCAGGTATTTCTACAATCAAAATTGATTGTAAACAATCAGGACATCAACTCGATTCGTGGCTTTCAAGGGATGGCGCATTTTGCAGGGTGTCTCTGAGCAAGGTCTTCTTCTCTGGTTCTTCTCAGCTGTTATTCTTGCTCACGTTCCCAGCCACCGGCCAACAGTCCTCATCAACTGGTGCAAATTTGTCCAGGATATGTGTGGCCAGCAGTTCATGGATTTCTTTAGGCTTCTTTTTCAGGAACCATGAAGGTGTTGTCCAACCGATGTGGGTTGTTTTTGCGTGGTTGAGGTTCGGACCCGATCGACGGTTTCAATGCTCCGGTAAAGCCGTGGCTTTTGTCTTGTGGACCTGGTGCCCCTACAACGATTCTCGGCAAAATTATTCAGTTATTTATTTTCCGTTTCAAGCTGTCCTGGGGTTACCTAGCACTCTAGCTACTATTTGACGCTATAATGTTCTGGCTCTTGGTAAGGTAAGGTGTTTCACAGACGTGTAGGTCCCTAGGAGGTTTGAATGATCACCTGCGACATTGTGTCAAGAGCTGAGCTCAGGACGACTCGGGCCACTCAAACCGAACCATTGAAGGCCAGCTGAGATGAGATTGAAAGACGCAACGTGATCATGCCAGTCTTAGATGTAACAGATTGTAACAGCACAAAGGTTTCCAGTGTGAAAAGCCAGCAAGAATACATGGGGACGGTTTGTAAGGAAGTGCAGCGAGTAATGCACTATTTCTGACATGATTTTGATTGAAGGTACGCGAGTCTTGCCGCTGGTGTCGATGCCACCTGTGCTGTTGTGAACCTTGGGCTGTGAGATTTGTGTGTTGCTGCTTCCATGCCGATACCCCCAAACAGTCTTCGAGTCTTACAATCTTCGATGGGTTATCCATGTCCGTTGTGCTTTCCTGTAAACATACTGTAATGAAGAACCTTTGCCTTTGAGAAGTCTGCTACCAAGCTGTCACACTAAGGACGGGGCAGAGAGTGACATTCTTCATGTACAGTAATTAAGCATCGTAGACAGATATTTGCACGTGATTTTTTGTGCGTCATATATTTGCACACCCAAATTTATGCACCGTAGCTCTCAGACTGGTGAAGGAACAATGCACGAACCGTAGGAGCTTCGCCGAGGCAAAGAGCGCAGTGTTTAAGTTCCAGTACAGTCTGCCACGAAGGTGGAGGAATTTGAATAAGAAAGCAATAAGAAAATCAACTTGAATCTCAATTGGAAATACAAAATACTATAGAAAGAGTTCTCAATTGCTCAGGAGTAGAAAGAATGAAAGTAATTGAAGCCATCCATAGCTGTGATTTTGGCTTTGCTTTGAAGCTGCACCTTGCAGCATCTCGTAGCATCCTTTCTTTGAAAGGGCAACTCAGGATCTCACCAACTGCCACCGTGCAAAGCACTTGGCTTCCAAAACGCCCATCACTGATTGCCCTGACTGTGACAGATTTCAACAAGAAAAAACTTGAAATTTGCCGCAACCTAGCAGCTTTGCTTCTTTTGGATGGTTGCGAACTTATGTGAACTTCATATTTCTCTACGTCTACATTTCTTTCTTTGTCATGCCGCGGTGTTTCCGCAATGGTTTCCTCTCAAGTCGTTCGTAGGCAAGGTCATGCAAAGGACAGCCATGGCAACTAATTGGTCCCAGAGCGATGCAGAGGCCCCAAGAAAGATCTGTGAAATCTTTGCTCTCATCTATTCACATCTATCTAATTCTATTTACATGATCCTTAGATATCATTAGCAAGCGCTTTGTTTTTGATCCGCGCAGGTGACCTTGAAATTTGATTTGGACAGCTCAGTGGGCTGGCAGCTCAGAGGGAAACATCGACTCTTTCGACGCTCACAAGAAGCGGCGTTGCAGAGATTGCTGCTTTTGGATCAGAGTGTGGTTCAGCTCTGTGAGGAAAAGAGCAGCTCAAGGTGAAGATTGACACTGCTCACTTGTCAGCCACAGCCCCGGGTTGTCCAATGTTAAATGCAACAGCGAATGCAACAGAATGCATCAGCTCTTAGCACTGCAGAACCGTCGCGAATGCTTGCGTCGTAACTGCAGCTGCTGTGACTCAAGCGTCCCACGGAGCTGTGGAATGCCTGTAGCGGACTATGAGGCCGAAACGGTCAACGTTGATCTTCTGAGTCCACTGAGTCCACCCATTCTTCGTCGTGGCACATCCGAGTCATATCAGTAACAAAATATGATAGGACTGTGTTGGCACAACCTCTGTAGGAAAAACCTAAACAGCAAGTTCCCGCGAAAGTGAGAGCGTTTCTTGAGCAATTTTTGACGTCGCTCAGATCGGGGTCATATGCAGCAAATGTTCAAAATCATTGCTTGCAAAGCCCCAGGTAACCGGACGCATCGCAGAGGGACGATTTGGAACGGTTTTTGCTGCCTTTCACCGCGTGACCGGAAAGAAGGTGGCCGTCAAGAAGATCAGGGCTAGGAGGAACTTGCCAGGCCTTGACTTTGATCCATGGGCCAAAAGTGCTGAACGCGAAAGAGATGTGCTGACAACCGTCAAGCACGACAACATCATTGAACTACTTGAGCACCTTGTGGAGCCTGATGCAGCAATGGCGGTTCTCATCTATCCCTACTTGGCTTGGGACGTAGCTACCGTGTTTGGCTCTCAGACTTTATGTCTCGCATAGCACGCAGTGTCCATTTCGCTTTGAGACCAATCAGCTTGCCAATGCTTGGCAATGTGCGAGTGCATTTTGCATTTTGCCTTTTCATTCTTCTTGGCATGTTGTTAAATGTTTTCACTAGAAGTTCTAAACCCAGGCTTGAGAAGAAGAGGCCATTGAGTGACGGGATAGTCAAGTGCTTGATGCAGATGTTGCTTGAGGGCGTGTCCTTCCTACACCGCCATAGTGTGGTTCACCGAGATCTTAAACCTGCAAATTTGCTCGTTGCCCTTTGTTTGAATTAGATCATGACTGTTACCTGCTGCGACCGCTTTGTTTGCACGAGTTCTCTTTGAAGCATGAAGCATACCGCTACAGCATGTGGTTGCCCGCCCAAGGATGAAAATGGCCAGCTCAAGGTGGCAGACTTTGGTTCGGCGCGGTGTCTTGCAATATTTAAGATAACCTGCTTGTTGAAGAGGTTGCACTACTGTATGTTGCATTCTTTTTTCTATGCGTCGAACTGGTTCCGTGCTGGGGGGAGGACTTAGATCCCCAAACTGATGTCAAGCCCAAGTAAGACCAGGAATCCCTGTCATTGATGGCAAGCCACGGGACACGGAATGACCTCCCTCTTTACCTCCCCATGGAAGGCTCGTTTCAATCATCTCTTCGTTTTCATCCGGTTTTGTTTGGTGTACTGAATTTTCCATGCTAGATAGGTCGACTGACGGAAGGGAAGGGGACATTTTCAACACATTCAACCATACCCGGCATTTTAGGACGGGGTGCTATTTGTTGTTCGATTTGCGTTCTGCAGGATGCTTGATGTGCTTTGTGCAAGTTGGAACCAATGGAAGGAAACATGAATGCCATTGGTTTTGACAGGGCCCTGGCTCTGGTCCAGATGAGGTTCTTGCCACAGCTTCAACTCTCAACTTCTGAAGGTTGCCGATTCTCAGAGGCTGAAGGCGACCATCTAATGACAAGGGATGTTTGCACTCGCTGGTACAAAGCACCGGAGATGCTCTTTGGCTCAGTGACCTACTCGCTAGGTGCCTCAGTCTGTGTTGTATTTGCGAGATTTGTGTGAGCAGTGGTCCTTGCGTCTATAATCAAGTCGTGCTATGTGACAAGAAGGGTCATCATGTTGCAAGTTGCACTGCGATACGTGGAGTGTACCATGTTCCGATTTGTTTCATGTTACGTTCTTGGTATTTGCTATTATGCCCTGAGGGGTGGATCTTTGGGCGGTCGGATGCACTTTTGCTGATTTTCTATCCCCATCGGATGCCCTGTTCCCTGGTGGTAGCGATCTTGAGCAGCTCTGCTTGATCTTTCAGGCGCAGAGTTAGGTTCTTCTGTACAGCGACCTGTTCGGGTTTTCTTTGGTTTGTTCGGCGGCAATGGAAGGTTTGTTGTACCTTTGCCATAGGATCTTCGCCATTGGACCTTCAGTTAGCCTTTGCCTTTGCAAGATGCTCTTTGGCTGCCTGGTCAGGCCCTGGGCACCCCAGATGAGGATGACTGGCCGGAAGTCCGTGACCTCCCAGACTATCCAAAAGTCTCCTTCGCAAAGAGGCTGTCTGGATCCCGGCGAAAGGAAGAAAGAAAGTGAGGTCAGGTCCTGTCAGGTCACCTGGATCTGTGTTCTCTTGCCAGCTGAGGCCGAAACTGCCAGTCATAGAGATGCAGAACCCCGCAGAATCTGAAGCCTGTGCAGACCTTCTTTGGGCATTCCTTCGGCTGAACCCAAAGCGGCGAATCAGTGCCGCCGAGGCACGGCATGACATGGAGTCACTGGTCTTGCACTTCTATGGTCATGGCACTGCGGGTGATGGGTGGGGCTGCCTCAGGCCCTGCTTCAGAAGTTCTTTCAGGGGGTCATTTCTTCGCCTGAAGCGGTCGTCGAAGGCAGTGCCCACAGCTCTTGGTGTGTGACTTTTTGTTTGGAACTCTCTTCTTCTGAAGATGTTGACAGGTCTCCCTGAGTGTGGCCACCACCAAGCTGAAGCCAATGAAGGGCCCATTTCTCCATTTGGTCTCAGTGAGTTTGGGTCAGACTGCAGTCTTCTAAGCATGTCTGGTGAGTTGCAGCCGGTGACAGTGGAAACGACGTCATGCGGGTTTGAAGCTCAACGAAGCTGACAGTCATCCAGTCAATTCCACTTCGGGCACAGTTCACTTAGAAACCAATTGGTGAAGGCTGAATTGTGGAGCTGAGCAGCTCTCGGCTTCATGACCAAACCGAGGTTGTGGGAGGAAGGAGGGCAAATGGAAGCTTCAGAGCGCAACAGATGCCGAACACCATCACCGCCACGTGATGGCATCCATAAGTTTAAGTTGAAGAGACGAGGCTGATAGGGCCAAGTGCAGGCAAGACATTCTGGCTGATTCTAGCTGCGTTTGAACATTGGCATGCTCGACTTGAATTCGTGAAATGACAGCATCAAAGACTGATGCTTTCACTTCGTTACCGGTCAGCTCAGAGATGCCACGAGATCCCTGCCACCTGAAGCGACCCGAGCAGGAAAAGAGCCTTACTCCAATATAGAAATTGAAACTTCCTACGGATTTATTTAATCCTTTGGCTTGAGACTGAAGGTGGCAATTGCTGGCAGTGTGGTGCTCAGCTTTTCCGACAGAAACGGTCGTCAGACTGGACTAATGTTTCGTGGCTGGATTCAGGAAGCGTCTTCAGCCAGGAGCTGTGTGGAAAAGCAAGGGCCTCAAATGGCGGAGATGTTTTTGCTTTCACGATCATAAAGAGAGAGAGAGAGAGAGAGACAGAGACAGAGACAGGGAGAGCGAGAGACAGACAGACAGACAGAAGACAGAGAGAGTGAGAGAGAGAGGTAGATAGAGAGATAAAGAAACAGAGAGAGAGAGAGAGAGAGAGACGGAGAGAGACAGAGAGAGAGACAGAGAGAGAGAGAGAGAGAGAGACGGAGAGAGACAGAGAGAGAGACAGAGAGAGAGAGAGAGAGAGAATGAGCAAGAGAGAGAGAGGCAGGGCGGGAGGGACGGATGGTGGAAGAATGAGATGGATACGTCGAGGGACAGAGATTGGTTGTTCCAAGACAGCATTGACGCGAATAGACATTCGCAAAAATGATGTCGTCACACAAATACTGACTTTCCATTTTCTTGTTTCAAGCCAAGCAGTGAGCTGCTTCATTCCTCAGCAGGGACAGCTTGGGGTCTCAGCCAACAAAAATACAATTGGATTCGGCACATCTCGTGGCATTTGCCCTTGGGATCCCTTGGGAACCCCAAGGGTGCCAGGGTTGGGTGTACTGGATCCGCTGTCGGTTTTGCTTTGGTGCGGTGACGGGTGTGCATTTTTAAAAACGGCGAAGCACCCAGATTTCAAACAAGCTGCGTGAAGCTTGGGTTTTGAGGTTAATGTCGACGAGCCGAAGCCTCATCTCATAAGCGATGTCAAATACAGCATTTCAAGAGCCATATGTATATTCCCTTTTTTTGGGGCTCGGGGCAATGATGAACATGTGCAGTGAAAGAGGTCGGACTGGCAAATCGAAGTTGGAGCCTCCAAAACGTTGGTCCGGCCCTAGCGGAGAGAACTTGAGAAGTTGCTTAAGGCTTAAGTCACAGCTGGCTAGCGAGTTTTTCGATAGGTGGTGAACCTGTGCAAAAAGAAGGCTGTCAAATGGAGGCCAGATAGATCCCTTGGAGCGAAACCTCTTCAATGTTTCTTCTGAGATTGAGATTGGTTCTGCAAAGTTTTGCCATGGCCTGGGCTGCACAGAAATGTCACGACAAAAATCATTCTTCGGAGTGATTGCTGTGATGATTTATGAGGGCTTGTCCTCTGTGAGTATGGCATAGCATGTCAATGTCAGTGATAGATGGTCCTGCTGTTCTGGATTTGGAATTTCCTCTTGCCAGGGCGCTCACCAAAGAGGAGGAGCAGTCAATGCCCGGTGCAGATGCAATCCCCTGAGATGCTCCAAGACTATGCAAGGGTTACATAGCCTACGTATATTTGCAATCCTCTTCTGAAGGTCATGGATGATAACTTCGACGTCATGCAGCTTGAGCATGACGATGATGATCCTGAAAGAGCGGGGGACTTGGGCAACTGGATGAAGTATTGAAATGTAGTGCCTTCTTCCAGTGCTTTTTTCAGAGTTGCATTGCGCATGCTGTGCTTTAAGGTCGAGGAACAGCTGGAGAACGAAAAGAAGCTTGAAGCCAGATACCAGAAACTTGTTGCAGAGTATCGGCCTTGGGTCTTGCTACTTCGGCCTTTAGCACCTCATTTTCATCAAAAATTAGCTTGACTGAACTGGATTGGGCTTGTCAATGCGCATATTGTTCTGAACAGTTGGTCTATGCCCTTCCCAACGAGACACACAGACCAAGGCGTGGGATAGACCACGAGGACCCAATGAGAACATCACCTCGACCAGTTTGTGTTTCTGAGAGCTTCAAACTGGAGACAGATCTCACAGTAGGCTTCAACCATTGCTCTGACGAGGAGACCTTGAACACATTCTTCGCACTCTTCGACAACTGCATTCAGCTGTATCGCTTGAACAAGCCTGCGGCATAGCGGTGGTCTTGAGTGTCACTGCAAGGGTGCAGAGTCCAGATGGTTGATTTGAGATGATGAAGAACTTTTGAACTTTCATCGCACAACTTGCTGTAACACTTACAGGTTACAATCACAACGCGGCTTGTCTTACAGGAAGTTGAGGAAGGTGAGTGCAGCAGCTTCTGATCGCCAGCCGTTTTGGCTCAGATTGTAGTATCACCAAGTGAGACAGCTATGAGAACGGAGACCCGAATGATCACAGAGATTGAATCCAACCGAGCTGAACGTCTTCGAAAGATGGAGCTACGGATTGAAAAGGCTGGTCAGTCAACCAGCAAATGATTGCAACTGCGCTCACCCATTAACGAAATTGGAATGCCAGTTCTGCCACTTCCTGTTCCACTTCGGCCTTTGTAGCATCTGTAAATTCTACGCATCTGAAGCTTGCACCTGTACGTGCCCTTTTTCAGCTTGCATGCGATTGATGGTCTTTGTCAATACCGAGAGCAATCTTGTGATCAGAGTTGGAATCAGACTATTTCGAACCCATTTAAACTAAAGAAGCTCGACGCTTGCTGAATTGAGATCAATCTTGTACCCGATTCCCTTGGCTGGTTGAACAAACTCCCGCCCACAATTTCGGGAATTGGAGAGAGAGAGAGAGCAACCACAATGGACTCTTATTTTGCGGCCACCGGCCACCGCCACCGCCTCACCGGCCATCTTGCCACCCGGCCACCAGCCACCGGGGACTACAGGGTGCTTTGATCTATTTTGAAGTTATAACTTCCTCTTGTAACTTTGGCCCAAAATTGCAAGTGTTGGTTCGGAGCTATTTTTGACTGAGTGCCATAATTAACGATCATGTTTGATTTTTGAAATCAAGACAAATATGGAACGGCCGGGCAAGAATAAGTTCATTGGAACATCAAAGCATAATATAGTCATATCATTTTGGAAAGTTTTCAGCCTGAAAATCAAAAGGATGGCCTAATTTTTGCAGCAATCATCCTGTTCGCTATCATTTTTGACAAGCATGGCCAGGTCCGACATGTTGTTCAGCGGTGTTTCGAGACCGCTGTGGGCAGATGCATTGTGCTTTCCAAGAAGCATGTGTCATTCCTCACCTGACACAGTTGGCTCATTACCCTCCAACTGTCATTCCAATTGTGTGAAAGAACACAAGCAGGATTTCTTTTTAACTTTTTGATCTCATTCTTAAAGGCTGATTTGGGCTTAGTCATCGTTGCGTGAAGCCATCATGTGCCCCAGCATACTGTGACTATCATGGTTGAGACGTTCAGGCACGTCAAGAAGTGAACTTCTAGCGAATGTCAAGGCTCCACTGTATGCAGCCGCTTTTGTTCCACATTTCCCGTTTGCAGGCTGAAGCTCGGCACGCGCTGACAGAGATGTCTGCAGAGGTCGTTGGATGCACCGCTTAAATCTTCATGCTTTTTTTGGTCATGTTTCCCAAGGCTTGAGCCAAAAAGTGACCTCCAGATTTGCGATAGATAGATTGACAAGAATATGGAATGAAAGAATCTAGCCGAGTCCTTGTTGCTTAGAGAGTTGTGTGCCATGGTTGGATTGAGAGTGATCACAAGACAGAGATGAACAAAAGTGATTATAAAGATGACGAGGATGACATACCAGCCTACCAGAAAGAACACCTGCCCACAAAAGCACCAGAGCAGACAAAAACACCAGCCCAGAAAAACGATAGCACCCCCAAAAAAAAACACAACAAACCCGCCCACAATTGCACCAGCAGACAAGAACATCGGACGAAAACACCTACGCAGCAAAACACCAGCCCAAAAAACACCAGCACAGAAAAAGACCAACACACCAGAACACCAGCAGACAAAAACACAAGCCCAGATAAACACCAGGCCACAAAAAGTTAAAAAAAGATACAATACAAAAACCACTAGCAGTAGCACAGGAAGACGCCAAAAAACAAAAACACCAGGCCACAAAAAACAAAACGCCTGCCACAAAACCATCACAGAAAAGCACCAGCAACAAAAACATCATCACAGGAAAAGCGCCAGCAGACAAAAACCCCAGCGCACAAAAACACAAGGACAAAAAAACAACCAGCCCACACAAACACCAGCAGACAACACCAGAAGACCAGGATGGGAAAGACCCAGCAGACAAAATCACCAGCACAGAAAACACCAGCCCACAAAAACACTAGCCTACAAATTGGGACTAGGCAAAATCAGCAAAAACAACAGCAGCAGGGACAGAGAAAAAGCATCAGCCAGCCCAGCCAGACAAAAATACCCGCAGAGAAAAACACCAGCACAGAAAAACTACCAACCGAGAAAGACACCAGCAAACAACAAAAACCCTGCACAGAAAAACGCCAACCCACCAAAAAAACAACACCACCAGCATAGGAAAAAAGGAAGACAAAAAAGAACAGGACAAAGAGTCCTTTCGCATACCCGTGCGCAGCAGTCTCATGGCGAGCGCTTGCATCGCAAAGTGGCGAGTAGAACTGCGGGCTCAAATATTCCGCAGACCTGGGCGCAGTTCCAGCGCGAGCGGGTGCAGTGTACAAAAGCGCAATGCGAAGAACAAAGACCTTTGTGGCCCAAAATCGGCATGGCGTGCAGACGAGAACACACCGCCGAAAAAAAGAGTGCTTCGCGCGAGACTTCCTTCAAAAACGGATATTCGCACATAGGAGCAACCCTTCGGCCCTGCATAGGTATCACCACAGGTCCATCGCAGAAACGTACAGAGGGCACTCGAAGGTGGTGTTTGGTCCCCGTTTCAGGCGATGGTTGCTCCAAGAACCTGCCAATTCGCGTTTCGCCACAGTTCTGCGCGCTCAAAGTACGATCTCCGCAGATAGATTCTGTTTCGTAAGCCCTGGCTGGGCCATTCTGCCGCCATAATTCGAAACTCGAAGATGGGAGTTGGTAGGTGTTCTTTCTTAAGTCAAACTTGGTAGTCGTTCTTCCGGAAGCCAGCATCTGAATGCCAACACGTGTATGTACGTCAACACCTGTACGTGCATAGTTGTGATAACTTTATGCCTGTGTGTCACCAGTGCCTGTTTGTCAAACCATATTTGTCAAACCTTGCTTGTCAAGTAGATGATGAACATGATGCTGAGATCATGCTGACGTCGAAAGAAATATGTTGGGCAAAATCAGGTGATCGTGATGATTGTGGTGATGATGATGTTGCTCAAAGGTTGCAAAGAGATGATGTGGGGACTCAGTTGGGGCACTGTTCTTATGAAGATGATGTGGGTGAGAATAAGATGAATCGGCAAACATGATGTTGTGAAGATGGCACAGGTGAGAACAAGATGATGACAATAAAGATGCAAAGAACATGTTGGAAAGAAAGTGTTGGCAGAAATCTTTTGGAAAAACCCGTTCGCATCAAACACTTTCGGTAAAAGCTTTGAAAATGGTTTGTTACTTGATTAGTTCATTTCATGCGATTTTGTTTACACTGTTTTGGGAACGTAGACAGGGTCTTTTGGGTTTCACCGTTTTTATTGTGATCAACGTTTCTCTTCCAAATGGCATTGCATGGCAGCCGTGTCAACTGTGGCGTAATGGAAGTGCAGGGAACTTTTCACATTGAAAAATGACCCAGTACCAAGTGCACCAAAACAAGAAATGACAAGAGCCAAGAAGTGAAGAGCCCAGTCAAAGAGCTCACAGTAGACCCCCCACGAACCAAGAGTGGCAAGGTAGACCACGATGGCACATATGTCGTCAAGCAATTCTTTAAGATCTTTTATTCACTTGGTTGCACAAGATCGGATCTATGAGAGCTCTTCCCCAAATGATAATTACACACTTGCAGCGTATGGTTTGAACATGTTTGAACATTGCCGCACAGGAAAAAATCTGACACACAGTCGTGCGCGGTGGCTTGCAGTCTAGGGGTTGTAGGTGCTCGGTTGCAGTTGAACCCTTCCTATTTGTGTCAAGCTGGACCTTTTAGTAACAGGATATAAGGACCTGAAATACTCTTGCACTTCAAAGGAGTTCTCCACAGCTTCCCAAACGCAGGAAGTGAAGAGAGAGCATAGAGAAGTCATCGCCAAGGAGGAGTTGGTCTTTCAAAGTCGTGTGCAGCAGATCCGCCAGGAAGCTGAGGCAGCAGTCCTGGCAGCAGAAAGCCGGGCAAATGATGCACAGGAGAGACGTGATGAGATTGAGGCTCAGATCAAGGACATCATCCTTGAAATGCAGGACATTTTAGCCGTTGAAGCAGCTTATCAGGACGAAATGTCCAGTCAACTTCAAAAGGCAGATGTATGCACAGCCCGTGCTGTCTTGGATGCAGAGGTTCACGTGGAAAGTCTTCGGAAGGAGGCTGCTATGACAACCAGAAGAACCTTTCAGAATCTGCACGGGACCAGCCGCAGTGCTTGGGCATTGCAAGAGCAAATTGGTGGGCTCAAAGAAGCAGTCACTGGAGTCACAGCGTGCCAGCGAGACCATCAACTTCAACACATTCCAAAGGTTGCACCAAGGCCTTTCGACCTTGAGGAAACTCCGTTCACAGGTCTTGGAAAGTTTGGATCCTCCAGGCCGTTGCAGGTTCCCAAAGGGTTCTATGCAGAGGCGCATCATGCACGAACCATCAATGGAGCACCCAGGCTTGTCCAAAGTGTCAGCAAGTGAGCCACATAAAAGTGAAGGAGAGGCTCCAAGGCGACGCGATAGATATTGACAGACAGATAGTATAGATAGATTGGTTGATTGATGGGCGGAAGTATGTAACATGATGTATAGCTTTATGTCTTCACAGCTTTATGTCTTCACAGGTTTATGTTACACATTGTAGATGAACGTAGTTCGCCCATGTGGGGTCCAGCTTTTGACCTGTACTTTTGGTCCAAATGTTAGCAAAGTGACGTGTGGCCAAGGCTTTCAGACTACTTGGAGCAGGTGGGGTGTGATCTTGCAGTCACGTTGCTGGCGCATTTTCCTCTCATTTCAGACCTTGATGTTGCTGCATGTTTGTTGTTGGGGTAGGTGGGTGGCACAGGTCGTTCCAGTTTGTCGCAAACGCGGCGACAAGTTTTACATGAAGGGTATTCAGGCCCTGGCTTTTGTGCGTCAGATGCCTGGCAACCGTGGAGACAAGTTACCCTACAAACCGTGCAGAAACACTTCAGAGAGAGATAGGGATTCTGTTGATGAGCTTGAGGAAGGAAATGCCCCCCAGGTTGGAAGCAATCCAGATTTCGTGAAGCCCTGCCATTGTTCCATGCCGGGGTCTTACGCACAGAATGCTGCTAGATGCCACTTCAGAAAGCACGGCCAAAAGTTCAGGCTTGATTATGACAGCCCTCGTGTGAACACAGCGTCCCTGGCAAACAATTTCGAAGCAGCAAGTTCATCACATGCAAGATATGCAAGCTCTTTATCAGGTTTGCCTGCCCGTGCCTGTCAGCGCATGCATCAGAACCCGCACGCACACACAGACAAACATGCACAGACAGAGGCGCATGCAAGTATATGGGCTGCAATACATGGTGTATACACTTGCATTCTTCATATGCAAGCCTTTTGCAGTATTGGGCATTCCCACAAAAGTCGATGTGCAATGAAGCTTCAGGTTTTTCTTTTGTCATTCTCTCCCCGAACCCCTTGTCGTGCCCTCCTCTTTTTGATGAATGCAGCCTGATAGGGCCTCGCTGCTTTGATTGTAATGTGAGGATCTCGACAGAATCCCTTGTTGAATTTCTTAGGCTCGTTTCTGGCACCATGCAGCGAACATGGTGAACCCCTGGTTGTATAAACTCAGACTAGGGATCTATCTGCACTGGGGGCCGCGTTGACCTTGCGCGCACCGCATCACTTTCAAGTTTGGCTTTGGGACTTGCTTTGTTTCCTCCTTAAAGATTTACGTTTGCAGTGTGATGGCACTGGTGCTTTGCAATTTTGGCGAAGCTTAGGAAATGGAAGGCTTTTTAGGTAAAAGTCTTGAGCTCAGAGGCTTGCTTGGCATCAGGACTGAACCGGCCATAGCAGTGAAGGTGGGTCGTGGTGAGCAGATCGCAGCAAGTGACAGATGATTTTTCTTTGTGAAAAGGTGCAGCTCTTTGTGAGAACATAGCGCCAATAGCTCAGCTTCTGCATTGCATTCCTTACACCCTCCGTTGGGGTTCTTTGAAGATCTTCGATTTCAGTGTTTTACATTGTGTGTGCTTCATTTTGCTTCATTTTGGTTTCACTCTGGAGATTGTGAAAGGTTTCATTGGGAGCACCGCGCCAAGGCACACCTACAATTCGCTCGGCGACTTCGAGAAAGCGGAGGACTATTTGCGACAGGTGCTGGCTGCGAGGCTGCGAGCCTGCGAGCTGTCAGATTTGCACCTTGGCAGGCCCTGAAATTCATTGAGCAGGAAGCGGGCATGAACAAGGAGCAGTGCATAGCAGTGCGCAGCATTTTTCAAGAAGGGGAACAATTGGAAACAGCTTACACAAGTTGTCACAATGCATTTTCAATGAAATGCCCATGCACTGCAGTCTGCGCAGCTTCAAGTTGCTTCCATAAAGTAACTGTTGAGGGAATCAAGTTGCATGTCTTTCCGCAGGGGAATCGAGGTGGAGCCAAGGCCTTAGTGCACGAGGCCATACAAGGCCATTGCGTGAATCCTGTGAACCAGCTCTGCACCGACCCAGGTCCTGCTCGGGCTTGGCATCGTCAGGGACGGGTTGGCTTCGGCTTGTTGATCTTGGTCGGTTGTTACGTGTTCTGATTGCCCGCAGCCGCAGGACCGTTTGGGAAAGCACAATGAAGCTCTTCCAGTTTCCTTCTTAGCTATACATGATGCACAATTTTGAATGTGTGATGCATGTGTGATGCGCCTGTGATGCATGTGCATGTGAGGGTGGCTTGAAATTTTTTGAATTTTCAGGTCTGCCTCAAGGCATACGAGTTCTACAAGGACCTCAGTATGCGAAGAGGGAGGTTTCCGCTTAAAAGTAACTGAGACATCTGAGACCGTGTGTTTCAATCGCCCAGTTGGATGCCGCTTTGTGCCTTCATAGCCATTCCCTGCGGCACAGGAACGCGCGAATGGTGCGCCCGCATCGCTGCAGGCGAAGGTGCCAAGATGTGCAATGCACCGCTCTGGTGAAGTCAACCGAAGGGTAGACCGAATGCGTAGATCCACTGTGAGATCCACTATGAGATCCACTATGACTCAGTATGACCTCAGTGTGATCAGTGAGACGACTAACACACCAAGAGGGAGTCTTTCAGAAGCTCCGATGTTGGAGGCAGGCATCTCCTGTGCCAAGATCTATGCCAAGCTTGGAAACCTCAAGCAGGCGCGCCTGGGCCTTGAACCTCTGGATGGCGACAAGTTTGTCCATACCAATCAGCTGCACACAAGGTTTAAGTGACACATTCTGGTGGACGTCAGGCGGAGAAATACATTCGTGAGGCAGTGGAGATGTATGAGGCGCTTGGCATGACTTGAGATGACAATCATGGCTTTGGCTTCGGCTCATGTTTCTCTGAGACTCCGCCCCCGAAACTGGAAGCAGTGGAAGCTTTTTTGTCCCGTTCTGTCTTTGAGACAAGCTTTGTACACTCCCATCATCTCCCATCTTAGCCGCAAGTTTTTTCTGACAAGTCCATTGTCAAAATCATGTCTTTCATGCTTGCCACCACACACATTTGCTCCGATTCCTGCTTTGTTGTTGGTTTTTGCCTTTTTCCTAAAGCGCAGATGTAGGCTCTGTTTCTGTTTGTTTCTCTTTGTTTATCTCAGTTTCTCTCTGTTTCTCTCTTGCTCACTTTCGATCTTTTCTCTCTGTGTCTCTCCCTGTGTGTCTCTCCATGTCTCTCCGTGTCTCTGCGTGTCTCTGCGTGTCTCCTGCGTGTCTCTGTGTGTCTCTGCGTGTCTCTGCGTGTCTCTGCGTGTCTCTGTGTCTCTCTGTGTCTCTCTATGTGCCTCTCTGTTTCTCTGTTTTTCAGTGTCTCTCTTTCTCTCTCTCTCTCTCTCTATCTCCTTCCGAACCACCAGAGAAATCAGCAGCGAACCCAACCCCATCAGAACAACGGGGGAGCGGGCTCGAAGAGAATTGCGCTATGGCTGCCAATGCATTCAGATTCCGTGTTATAAATGAAAATGCCAGATCACCTGTGGCGAAACGTCGCTGGAAGCCCAGCCAATCAATGGAGGACGGATAGCATTCCATCATATTTCATCATCATCGACATCTCATGCAGATAGAGCCTCGCAGATGGACTGTGTTCCCTTTCCTGTGACACACAGTACTCAACTCGCTAACAGCCAACCTTGGACTTGGATACGGGGACCCGACAAAACATTAGGTTAGGTTCACGCAGAGATTCTAAGACTTGGGACAGCCTCCCTGCCCCGGAACTGGCGGCATTTCAACTCCACTTGTCCGACAGCCACTGGTACTTGTCGTCCACCTTGAGGCCGCTGACTGCTAGCGCCTACCATGAACTGGGGAAAGTTCTGTGGGGTCAGAAAAAGCGAGAAGATGCTCAGAAGGCCGGGTGCCAGGGAAGCTCGGCTGCGGCTTCTGAAGCAGACACCATCACAGGCATAGATGCATACTGGATGAATGCATATGCACGGAGGCAGGCATGCATGCACACGCTCGTATTGGCATGTTATATTTTCACTAAGAAATGCAATGCCATCCGCTGAATAAAAACGCATTGAAGGTATACAGTATTGACAAATGCAAATGCATGTGCCGTGCAATACATGTCAGGGGACTCGCATCTTGGAGGGAGGCTTTACCATTTGTGACGGGTAGCTATCCGCTGGCTCCAGTCCCACGGGAATCAGGTCTCTCTTTCCGCCATCATGTCTAGACATATCGCCAGAGCAGGATTGGACTGGGAATATCTGAACGAAGGAGGTGCCAATATGGTTTTGCGATACACTGGCGACTGCAGTGAATTTTGCGGCAGCGTGCTTCGGCTGCGCAAAGGTTTCACAAATCAGGAGGCTAGGAGGCAAATCGAGGAGGATTTCCACTTTCAGGGATTGGTCCTTCAACCAATTTTGGTACCTCGGCGCTTTGGTAAGCTTTTCTGTCCCACACTTACCTTCTTTTAAAGAAGCCCCCGAACCCCAGAGAGGGAGTCCAAAAAGTCTAAAAGGTGGCAAGGATTCAAAAGGTCGATTCCCTCGCAGGGCGACTACCTGAAGACTGGATGTGTGGTGGAAGTCGATGCTGAGATGAACGCGTTCATCAACAGTGCTGCGATCCAAAGCGCTCGACCTGCGGCTCGGACAAAGGGTGCAGCCGCAACGTTTGTTGGTGATGTGGGAGCGGTGCCAGCCATGTTATGTACTGACCTAAGTTTTTGCCCAAATGGCCGAAGCTTTGAGATTAAACCAAAAGTTGGCATTGCAGACTGTGGCGTGCCGGAATGTGGGATTCCGGATGTCCCGCGCTTCACTATGCTACAATGCATCGACTACCCCACCAAGAAAAAGTCTTTGTCCAAGTACAACCCAGTGCGTTTTTTTCGAGCAGTACTTCATCAGGTCAAGCAGCAGCTTCGTGAAGAGCTAGAATTCTTGAGGGATGCGAGCAGAGACGTTCGACAGAACAATTTTCGATTGCTGGGGTGTGAGGCGCATGAGGCCTGCCTTGTGCCAGATACTGCTTTGGATGACTTGGCTGAGGCAGGGCCAAGTGTGGAGAGCTCTTGAAACAGTATGCCATATGCGAGAATATTCAGGCATGAGAACTCGATGTTGATGTATCACCTTATGCAGGCTGACTCCTGAGAACCTGTATCGTTTGAAATTGCAATACACAAACACAATGAGATTGGAAAATGCAAGAAAAATGGGAGAGGAAATACCGCTGCCAGAATGCAAAACAATTATGACAAATAAAAACAAGATCAAGGCGAAAAAAATGCAAAACTTTCGTGTGTCCGCCTGTTTCTCTCCAATTGTGCATTATTTGGCATTTTTCTTGCATCTATTTCGGATTTTGGTTTTGCGTTTGTTTCGAAATTGTCTTTTTTTGCTTTTTAATTGCTTTTGTTTTGCATGTTTTAAGGGGGACCATTTGCATCAACTTTTCAGTAAAAGGAATTTACAGGATTAGCGCAGGCAGTGAAATATATATATATATATAACTCTAAAAAAAAATATATATAACTCTATGGGCCTTCTGTGGGCCTCAGTTCATGCATGAGCTCCACAGAGCCAAACCTTCTTGTCTCTTGCCCATTTGACTGTTAATCTCATGATATGTGTACGCGGCCACATGTATTGCAGGCACCACAGGGAGAAGATTGTGCACCATCCTAGGTGCTCCAGGGAGTGTCATTCAAAATTGCTATCCCACGCTGCAGCGAAGCACAACCTACCGACAGAGCACGCTGATGCCATTTGCAGTTAGGCAATCAAAAGAGGCAGGTACAAATTATGTACTGTAGCTTTCTGACCTATCCCGCAACTCATAGGTAGAATATGGATATCTTCAAGCCCTTTCGTGAAAGCCAGTGCGTGGGCTTCCGAACATGTGACATGTCCATTGAGTCTATGTGTTCTGAGGTGCTTTTCCATGCCGGGCGTCCCCTGTTTTCAAAGCTGCGCTCTTTGGATCTGTTAGCAGCTGGTGGAGTTGAAGACCTGGTGCAGCAGCTGTATGCAGTAGCAGGCTCTCCAAAAGAACTCGCTGCTCGATGTTTCGAAGATGCCCTGAACAGCGGTGGGAAGATGCTCCTGGAAGATTTGCAGAACATTGCCTGTGATAGGGAAGCCATGAGCAGAGTTGTAGATGCATACCATACTTTGGCAGCGGCTTCACGTCCAGACCTGGTCTTGGCACTGTTTTTGCTGGGCCGTGCAATCCACGACATGTCGTTAATCGTAAATGTACGGAGGCTACAGGAGGGAGACAACCAAGAGTTGTATGAAAGCCTAGGTTACGTCCAAGTTGGAGACGCGGGCTTGTGGGGGCGTTTGACGGTCATTGATACTGACATCAAACCAGCTGACAGAATACCTAAGTATGCCAAAACGCTCCGTGAATACATTCAGCATCAAAATGTGCAAACGATGCTTTCTTCAATGAAAGGAGGTAAATCGCTTTATGATGGTTTGGAGGCTCTCCGACAGGCTTGTCCTGACATGAGTTGACTCCACATTTCTGCAATCGGAATGATTCCATCACTTCGAATCAACGACTTCAAAGCAGTACGGTTCCTGGAAGATGGAAGGAACTACCACTGCGTCGTTGAACTACCACTCTGTGGGGGCCAAGAGGCTGAAAGGCGCTCGTCAATGCTCGGTGGACTGTGAAGTCGCTCGCGTTCTATGCTCGGTGCTCCATACTCGGTGCTCCATACTCGGTGCTCCTTAAGGTGCTTCTCCTTGGCCAGCGGAGGTGCAAAGATTCTGCGACCGCCCCCGGCGTTTGGTCAAAAGATGCCCAGTACTTGCGGATAGAATATGCTTCTCAGGGCCAGGGCACCGGTTCTGCACACTTCGTAATCTTGAAATCTAACACTCTACCAGTCTTCAGATTTCCTCCATCCTAGTCCTAAGCCTCGTATATCCTCGAATCCAGACCTGGATTTTAATGGCGTGATGTTGTCCTTGGTTCCTTCGGCATAGGCTTTGAAGAGGGCTTACGAGCTCGAAGCAATGAAGGCCAGCATTTTCCAGCACTCTTGGAGCGCATCAGAATCCACCCCAGTGGTGCATTGCAACCCAGGATGCCTGGGATTTGGTGACTTTGCTGGAGGCATGGCAGTTGGATGGCTCTCAGCCAGAGCAACCAAAAAGATCCACTGAGATTTTCTAAGTGAGGTAATTCGCATATGGAAAAGAATATATTGATAGATTGATATTCATACATTAGTACAGAGTTTAGATACATTTCTTTCTTTCATTTCTTTTTGAAGTTGTTGCCAGCATCTGCAATTTTAGCAGGTTCACAATCTCCTCATGGACACGTGGGGTGCTCAGAGCCAAGGAAGCGCGGCATTGATGGGTAGGTAATCTCTTTTCAAACCGCAGTTTTGAGAGGCATGATAAGCATGAGGAATCAAACGGAATGAGCGTTGGATTTGGCTATGCTGTTGACATCCCCAGCCGTTTTGACCTACTGGCAACGCATCGCATTTCTCACAGCAATATCCTGTCGTTGCTAAAAGCAATCTTGCACTTTGCAGTCAGTTGCCATTCGTACCTCTTCACAAGCTGGAGAGAGAACTGTGCCAATGGTGCAAAGCCCCACCTTGCTGAGAAAACGATTGGCCATGCATGTTTTTGACGTGTTTGGGATCTTCAGTATCAGCATGGTGGAAAGGTAGTAACTTAGCACAGCACCACGATGCACCACTCAATCGCTTCAGGCATTTGAAAGACACAACTAACATTGATCGCTCCAAGCGCTTGTCTCAGTGCTTCTGTCCTTTCGTGCAGTCCTTCCGTTGAAGTGTTCTGCTATATTCCCTAAGCCGCATGCAGAACTGTTGCACCCTTGTCACACTCTCAATGCAGAGGTTTGCAGAGTACTTTCCCACGACTGATTATGTCCGATCCCTGATGGTGCGCGCGATTTTGTGACCAAGCCAAGCAAGAAGCCTTGCACGAGATTCACTGGCACAGCATGTGGATGTGAAGCAGTGACAGCCTTTGGGGGTCGGATGTAAATGGATGTGACCTGTGTTCCGCTTCAAGGTTGTCAATCGGGTCAAGAAGGAGTTGCCGCAGGTCAGGGCGTCCCAAACTCTACAGCATGATTTCGGGGACCCACAAATGCCCAAAGCTGCAACCCTTCGAAGCAGAAAGCAAAATAGATATGGAACCATATAGAGACGCCTTTGGTTGCTTCTATTGGCCCTACAAGGCAGCAAATAGGACAGAACTGCGTATGTCATGCACTGTTCTGATGTATAGGTCGAAAGGGGCGTTCTCCACTGTAGTTTCCTCCCCTGATATGAGGTCAGGAACTTTCCGTGAGGATGTAATACTGCATGATGTTGTGGGATTCAGTAGCTCGTTGTTGCATATTGTGGCATGCTGTGGCCATTCCTTCAGCATGAACATTGCAGCGCAGCCTCTCAAATTTTGAAGGATGGCAATGCTGCCGTTTACTACAAGGCGTGGTGAGAGGATTACTTGGGCTGCACATTGGATGGGTCCGAAGCGTGCTAAAAGCTTCGAAGAAAGAATTATACAAATATGAATGCGAGTTGGTGCAACTAGGGGCATTGTCTGGCAATTGATGTAAGATAATGCATGACTGGAATATGTCATACGTATTCTATGTCTGTAAATGCATGTGTCAGAACCATCGTGCGTACAAATATGTTGGGAGTAGGTTGAGGTTCACAAAAAATTGCATATAGAGTATAGACTGGTTCCATATTATATTTTCAAAATTAGGTCAAACACCCGACATGTCCGTGAGCAAATTTTGATATGAGAATAATGCTTTCTTGTTTCCAGGGTTTGACTCATGTTTCCTCATAAATGTCCTGTTCGGGTCCAATCCATGGCCACCTGGCATGCCCTGTGCTAGGCAGCGGCCGAGCTGAAATCGTGGGGTGGTCGCTACACAGAGGCGAAGGAGCACCGTTGAGGGCAGTGACATGGCAAACCAAATGCCATCATCGTCATCAGGTAGATCGATGTAGATCGAAGTAGATCGATGGTCATGACTGCTACCAGCTTCAGTCGGGCTTAGAGCCGTCAGGAGCTCTTTGATGTTGCAATTCCTTTGCTGAAAGCTGAGACGCAGGGCTCCCAAGGCGAAGGCAGAAACTTGAATCACACAGTCGCAAATGCTAAAGGGCAGTGGGACTTGCAACAAAGTGGTGTTTTTTTCTGCCAACTACCCTTTTTCTGAAACTCAAACCGCAATATCAAAGGACAGTACCAATGGTCTGCTTTGATGCCTTGAAATCTCAGCCCCCCCACTAAGGATGACAGATTGTACCTCATTGCTTGAGACCTGCGAAGTCATCAGCTCAAGGTTTCTTTTGCCATGTCTAAAGTGCTTGCTGGAACGGACATGTGTGTGCAAATGCATATCGTATGTACAAGTTTTGTTGATCCAGCTGCCACGGTCTTCGAGGCCATGAAGGCTTTCTGTGACCGCAACCTGCAAGGGACACAGGCGGCTCAGCTCAACATGTTGGTCAACTTGGTCCTGTGAAATCTGCACTGAGAGGACAGTCCGATGAACTTCTCAATCCCCGACAGTGAAAAAGGCGCTGCAAAGCTGGGTGATGCTTTTTTTGGGGGGGGCCAAGATTCAGCAGATCTGGATATCCACAAAACTGAATTCATGAGATGTTCAACTGTTGGCTTTACTTCTTTTTCACCTTGACAATCCTTCGCACCTGCAGGTGGGCAAGCCGCAGCATCAAATGGTGGATCTGCGACGGGCGGTGGCTATGAGGCATCAAGCCCAGCAGGGTTGCAACTGGCTCACGCTTTGGCCCTGTATGTTTGTGGCTGTGAGGGCCCCATCATCGAAGAGATCACAGATGAAGTGCCTGAAGCGCCTTGTGCAGTGGCAGACGCCTTAGATATGCTAAGATTGCAAAAACATATCTCTGACTCTCCATGCTTCAGCTGTGCCAACCAGTCGATCAATTCAAAGGCAAACGGTGCATCTTCATCTTCGGCTCCGTCCTCTGCTGCGGTTCAAGGCAGGGAAGAATGGGAATGGCTGGACTTGAGTGTGATTTGCCGCCGCTTTCTGACGGTAGTCCCGGAGTTCAACACCTTGTGGTGTTGCAGTATGCGTCAGCATGCCAACAGCCTCATGGCTGAGTGTTTCCCAGCTTTGAACCTGTGATGTATCAGCCATCAAGTCAGGACCAGTGGAATTGCGCTGCCTCACTGCAGCAGATGCTGTAGAGGTGGGAATGAGCCCCCAGGGGATGGGGGCCTTTCATGACTCGGAATTCAAGCGGATGGCAAGACCCTTGAAGCTTTGTGACATGTCCAAAAGAAGAGAGATCCATCAGAGAATTTGACCCTTGAAGCTTTGGCACCTGTCCACACCCCAATGTCACGGCCATCCTTGTGGCCTCGTGATGCGGTCAGCACAGGTGTCGCGTGTTTGCTCTGCCTCAGAGCCTCTCTTTGATTCTTCAGCTGACCTCCAGGCAGCATCTTACTTGTCACTGTGAACAGCAGCGCTTTCCTTCGCTTTCCTTCGATTTCCTTCAGGCACACTTGGAAGCAGCTGGTGAAGGGATCTGCTGGGTGGCTGGAGGCTCCGCGTCGCAGAGCAACAGACACGTGTTCGCCAGCCGATGACAGTCGACAGGCGAACGGATTTTCGGTGTGGCATTGTGTGGCTCTGATGGTGTGTCCCCCCCAGCCGCAGACAGTCGAGAGCATAGAATGCAGATTCCCACTTTGGCCTTTTGCCATGCAGATTCCCTGTCTTAGAAGATCTTGAAAGATGCAGGGCATTGTCTCGCAAAAGTGTGATGCTTTCATGGCCCGTTCCAGGTGTTTGGCCACCTGCTGCAGCTCTCAGTTGAGCATCAAGCTTACACACCTGCTCAGCCTGTGCAATTTTCAGAATTATCAACCTCAGATGCTTTGGACTGCTCCGTGTCTGTTCTTTAGCATGACCGTGTTTGGTTGGAGCTTGTAGCGGCGGGTATCTGACTGCGGCTTGTCATGACATTCCTCACGCCATCTGAACCGCGTGTCGTCTTCAGAGGTTTGGAACGCAGTTTCGCATCCATAAATACCTAGCACACATATAGTGTATACATTTTAATATATATAGATAAATGAAAAAATACCAATATAGAAATTGGCCCATACATGATGTCTCTACATATGCTGTGATGTCTTTATATGGTTCACTGCATGATCATGACGCAGATTCGGGTGGCCAAGGCCAGGCGCAGAAGCGCTGGTTACAGACACAAAGAAGCGACTCATCGATCGATGTGAGCAGGTGCTGAAGACACAAATGCGGAAGAAGTGTGCTGAAGAAGTGTGCTGAATCACTGTAGCCATTCATTAGCTTCTCCTAGGGGAAAACGCCAGCTATGGTACCATTGGGATGGTTGGTCAGTGACATGATAAAGACGTGCCTGTGCGTAAACGCTCTTAGAGATTATTAGAGTCTTGTTTTCCCATCCCTGCGGCCAGGCCTGCAAAGAAAGAGGTTTGCGAGGTCTTCAGGCCGGAGCCTCAGCATGCGTAGGTGTTTGCGCTTGTGCTGGCAGTGGAAGATGTGGCAGCGACAAGTTTCAGCAAGGTACTCTGCCGAATCCAAAATGACTTGTCAGTTCTGAAGCCGTTCGACCTGAGGCCGCTTTGAGCAAGGAAGATGCTGATTTGTTCAAAGACTCTGGTCAGGATCCTAGAGGCTGGGAGACATGCAGAGATCGTGTTTCCATGCTGTGCTAGGTTGGAAGTCCCACCAAGTGTGGACTAGTCCAGATGTGCCGACCTCAGCACATTCTTGCTCACTTTTCGCAGATTCTCCCAGAACTGAGGACCGGCCCCACAAGAAGGGTCGCATGAACGGATCCTCCGCAGTTGGGATCTCATGAAAACGGTGAGTTTGACATTATTTGGTAACTTTAGAATTTGGAAATTTCAAGTTACCAATTGATTCTAGATGTTTCGGAATGTTTCGTGTCAGAAGTTCCAATGGCAAGGCTTCGAGTTCTGGTGATCCAAAGCTCCGGCGAGATGGCAAGGCCTGGAACCAGCGGGAAGCTTCGGACTCTGTGCCATGGCCCTCTTGAAGCTTTAGGACGTCAACTCTTTCTACCAAGCCTGGGACAAGGTCAATGTCGAAAAGGTCAGCACTGAGCACTGGTCAAGCTGTGCTCATTTCAGTTGTCATTCCTCCCCGTCAAGCCATTTGACCAGGCTCTGGTTGTCGAAGAAGGGCTTGATCCTGCAGTCCCTTTCCTGCAACTCAGTATTTTGTTGCAGATGATTCGCCAAGAAAATTGAGTTGGAGAGCTGCGCCAAGGATACATGCATACACATATGATTTGTATATATAAAGGCATGCTTAAACACGCTGAAACTGTGGCCAAAAAAGGCTCCACTTTTTCTTTTGGCCATTCTGTCGTATGTTGGGCTCGAACCCATCAAAAACGTATGTGCCATCAAGAGGATGGCTCTCAGAGATGTCCTCTAAGAGCTGGGAGGATAGACTCAGAAAAAGTCAGAAAAATGCTTACCCCTAAAGATGCTAAACAGAGAGATGTATGTATGTATGTTATGTTATGTTATGTTATGTGTATGTCTGTATGTCTGTATGTCTGTATGTCTGTATGTCTGTATGTCTGTATGTCTGTATGTCTGTATGTCTGTATGTCTGTATGTCTGTATGTCTGTATGTCTGTATGTCTGTATGTCTGTATGTCTGTATGTCTGTATGTCTGTATGTCTGTATGTCTGTATGTCTGTATGTCTGTATGTCTGTATGTCTGTATGTCTGTATGTCTGTATGTCTGTATGTCTGTATGTCTGTATGTCTGTATGTCTGTATGTCTGTATGTCTGTATGTCTGTATGTCTGTATGTCTGTATGTCTGTATGTCTGTATGTCTGTATGTCTGTATGTCTGTATGTCTGTATGTCTGTATGTCTGTATGTCTGTATGTCTGTATGTCTGTATGTCTGTATGCCTGTATGGCTGTATGTCTGTATGTCTGTACGTCTGTATGTCTGTATGCCTGTCTGTATGCCTGTATGCCTGTCTGTCTGTATGCCTGTCTGTCTGTATGCCTGTCTGTCTGTATGCCTGTCTGTCTGTATGCCTGTCTGTCTGTCTGCCTGTCTGTCTGTAGGTATGTAGGTATGTAGGTATGTAGGTATGTAGGTATGTAGGTATGTAGGTATGTAGGTATGTAGGTATGTAGGTATGTAGGTATGTAGGTATGTATATATATATATACACATTTAATTGTATATATATCAAAACCTGATGAATATTTGCATACATGAACCTATATGTGTGAAGCCCTGTCGGTTGCAAACTAAATATATAATTGTGTTTGCTCGGGACTATGCTATGCGGATTCGGTGCGGGCGGATTTTGTTTTCAGCCACTTCTCAAGTTGGACTTGGTACAGATGGCAAACCCTGCCCTTTACCGAGATCGTACCAGAGGATCAAAGGCCACTGGCACCGCGCTTAGTTTCAGACATCTTTGTGGGCGATATTGCGGCCTCAAGTCACCACAGGCTGACTTCGGCGATCTCGATCGACACCTCGATGTATTTGCGCTCAGATGTTACTGTTTTCTCATTCAGTTCCTTGTTCAAATCACACGTCTTTTTTCAACATAATTCTGTGCATGTATGTGCATGCGATCAATCACGTATCTGTCAGTTTTGAATAACAGGATAACGCAATGCAGAATTAGCCACACGCGACTTACCCCGAGCTTGTGCCTCTTCTGCATGCAAAACATTGTTTTCCTTCCAATGCTTTATTTTAGCAACGCCATGAAACACGCTCTATCGTGCTCCGTCTCTCACTCACGCTCCATCACGCTTCTAGCTGATACGTCTCCAAACTGCCCTGGCCAAGCTCTAGCTTTCCGGCCGCCTTCTTGAAGATGATTCTGGGAATTTTTGCTCGTTGATGTGTAACCCCCCCACCCGCTCACATCCGCTCACTCTAACTCTGCACGCATTTTTGTAGACTCCTGGACAAACATTGATGGATTTTACTCTCAGAGGGCTGTATTTGAAGATGCCAGACTTCAGGTATCTCGAAAGATCTGCAGGTTTTCCTGGGTCGCATTCTCAGCCCGTCAAATTCGTGTCGGCCATATTTGGAAAGGATTTTCAAGACGAACTTGGAAATTGCGATCATTTCAGACAAGTTGAGAAGCGAGCATTCGCGAATATTGACGGGCGTGTAGTGTTAGATTCTCTTTTCACTGTTTCATGTGCCTTATGGCCAGCAGTGGATGCGCTGGGAGCAGATGAGGATTCAAACAAGAATCATCAGAGGATGTTCATCCAACTGGTGGGGGGTACTGCAGGGTTGGCAAGTGTGCTACCGTCACTCCTTGCCTTTTTTCTTTGGCTGTGCAGGGTTTTTCCCCTTCGAAGACGGTTTTCCGTGATGTTCCCTGTCGCACCGAAGCACATAGCCACTTAATGTGACTTGGGCAGGGCTTGCAC
This sequence comes from Symbiodinium kawagutii, assembly GCA_009767595.1. Taxonomy (NCBI): domain Eukaryota; class Dinophyceae; order Suessiales; family Symbiodiniaceae; genus Symbiodinium; species Symbiodinium kawagutii. The sequence continues at coordinate 313,289 of VSDK01012723.1, read as the reverse complement.
ACCCAGGATTCCCCCTGATATGGGGACCCCCCAAAAATAGTGACCCAGACGTGCACAATCACATGCCACTTGATGGCACCTGTGCATATCCAAGCGCACTTTTGTGGCCCTCCAAAAACCATGGAGTTCCAAGCAGCTGAGGATCAGAGCAGCACCGGAGTGAGCATTTACGTGCCTTTCGATGGTGCAGGGGCCTGAGACAGGTGCACCGGAGCTTGCGCTTGCAGCGAAATCCACAAAGGCACAGAGCTCCTGGAGCTCCTGACTTCGGGTTGAGCGTGGCATGTAGAGCAAAATCACCAGATGCACTGCAAGATGCACTGCTCACGTTTTGGCTCAAGTATGTTAGCATAGTCATTCCAAGCATTCGTTGGGAGAGGAGCGAGCTCACCGCAGGAAGCCCTGGTGAGATGCCAGGCATTGACTACTCCAAATTTGACAAGATCGAAGATTCTGACGATGAATCGCAGCCTACGAAGCCAAAGGCTGCAGCACAGCCAGCAGCAGCACCGCAACCAGAAGCGACACCAATGAAGCTACCTGAAGAGCATTGCCGAGTGTTGGATGATGCTCCTGAGCTGAAGTTGCCAGATGGTGAATGGCTCACGTATTACCAAACCAAGATGACAGCTCCACAGAGGATGCAGACCTTGGTGCATCTGTGGAATTCGGCAGGTCAAACAGAGCGAGTGGAGTTCTTGAGGCACCTCATTGATCTCATCAACAACCCTGCCATCACCAACAGAATAAAGGGCGGCCAAGAGGTTTTGAAGGATTTGGATGCAAACTACTACCATGGAGTCACCTTTCCAGAAGACTGGGTGAAGACATTTCAGGGGCTCCAAGTGGATGACAAGAAGGTCACCTTTGAAAAGCTTTTCAAGTCTCTTGACCAGCAGGAGCGCGGCCTGGTGCTTGGAACTTTGATGTAGAAGCCAGTTGCATTCACTTGCATTGGCTGAATTCGGGATCGAATGTTCCCGTACAAAAAACGCATGCTCGCACAGAAGAAAATCACATGCGGCCGTTTGCATTCAACTTGTCTTCCACCGTTTCATGCTTCAGTCTTCAGGCATCATGAGATTCACTTTTTTGAGATATGAAATTCACATGTTAGTTTTCCATGGCTGTGATTGAAATCGTCTCTGAGGTTGGTCGGCTTCCAGAGCAGGATGTGCATGTGGAGTTCAGGCTGCTGATAATTTTTTGGGAAGCCTGAGCTGCAGTGCAACAGCGCAACAATCCCGAAGGGACATCGGCTTCCTCCTCACAATCCAGAAAGATGGCAAAAAGCACTGGTGTGCCGATAGGGGGACAGTTTCATGATCAATATTCAATTCGTTGGCCCAAGGCAAGTTGACAAGCGGACAGGTACAAAATACCAAACCTTTGCCATCCAATCGATGCAGCGGCTTCGCGGAAGAGTGTGAAGACTGACCAGGACAGGTCAATCAAAGGTTTGCCTTCATTTGATTTGCACCCTTTTCTTAGCTTTCTTTGCCTTCTGTAGCTACTTTCCCAGGCGTTTGAAGTTGGTTGAATGTCATGGGCGGCCCTGCATAGGTTGTGGTGAAGCTTCGAAAACGACATGCTTCCAGCACCCGTCTTAGCTACTGCATTTTGTGCACAATGCTCTCCAGTTGGTCTTGTGCAGCGCAGGTACCGTGTGTGTGAGACAATGCCCTGGTTGTTTCTTTGCATCTTTCAAATAGTTCAGTCCTTGCAGCGATGCTGACTGAAGGCTGGTCTGACTTGACCGATGACAAAGACAGGCCGTGCACGCTGGCATTCGCCGTGCAATACTGCAGGATCCGAGTCGCGCAGAGACACTTGCAGCACCAATGTGCCGAGGCAGCAAAGAAAACGAGAATATCGTCTGATACCTGGTTGATGTCTGTCTGCCTTGTGGCCGGAGCGGGGCAGATCAGCCTCGGCTGATCTTGGGAGCATTTGCTGCAGGCATACAACATGGCGATCTAAAGGGTGCCACCACGGAGGAGACCAAGCTACCAAGCTAGACCAACTTGCCACAGCAGGGCTAGTCACTTCAACAACTTTTGGGCTTCAGGGCTTGTCCAGAGAGAGTCCCCAGGGTGAAGCCAGGGTGCTTCAGGAGCTCCTGGCAGACATGTACCACAATGCCTCCGACGAGGATCGTGCTGGACTGCGAGATGCAATGCACCAGCCTAAGATGCAAACACGGATGACTTGAGATGACAGAATGATGACAGATTAGTAGACTTTGACGTAGACTTTGATGTAGACAGGTTGTGGCCTAAGTCGTGAGCGCTAAGCCTTGACCAATGCAGGCGTGTGAACAGAGAAAAGCGCGAGGAAGACGCTCGCAAGGTGCGACATGGCTGGCGGACGACCTGCCTGTGGCACTGGAAGCGGTAGTCGTTACCACTAGCCCCATCCCAAGACCTGTGCCTTTCGAATTTCACCTTCCTTTGAGCCCCTTCAAATCCATTTTGATGTGAGAGAGGCCCTCAAGGATCCGAAAGGGCCGCACATGAGTTTCTCAACGTGCGATCGCTGGCACAAACAGACTATTTCTCTCACAGCCCTCTTGTGCAGGCTGCAGACACGTGAGCTCCTGACAATTGGCCCGTTGGCCGGAAAGTGCTTTCTAGAATGCCATCTGAAAATGTCTATGGGCCGGGCTTTCTCAAGTCGCACATTTGTGCTGTTTCTGTTCCTCCGGCGGCCGCAGGCTAGATTTTTCTTGCGAGCGAAGTGAGTTCTGAATAAAGTGAGTTGAGCTGGTTACGTTGAGCGGGGGGTGCTTAGATCGTGGAGAAGTTTGGAATGGGTTTTTGTTTGGTTTGGAATGGGAAGGCACTCTGCGGTGCAGGGAGTTTAGGGCCAAATTTTCTTTTCTTGGCCTATCTCTTCAGCTCTTAGGGTTGCAAGGGGTGTTCTGGGGTCGTTTTTCCTCAGCAGCACATTAGCTTCCAGGGTGATCGGGCAACCTCCCACCCGGTCGCCCTGTTCTCGGTTCCCGGAACTTAGGCTCCGGGAACCTTGGTGACCTTGGTGTGGTTTCGGGGCTCTCTGGACAGTTTCTATGTGAGTCCCTCTCATTGGAGGGTTCCTTGAAGGGTTCCGGGAACCCACTTTCCGGACACGTGAGGAAGTTCTTTCTGCCAGCGCCTTCCGGGCCTCCGGCGTGTAGTGTAGCCTTCAGAAGCAACCCTTCAAATACTCCCACGTACAACAACCTGCTTTAGCACTACAAGTTCACCTTAGCCTCCCTAGCTACTTGCAGGCAAAAATGGGATAAAATCTGATACTCCCAGCACACTGATGTAGAATGTGTATTGATGTGTATTGTATTTAATTTTTTCACTTTTCATCAAATGAGGCGAAACACCGCCAATGAGAGATCCCAGCAGCTCCAGTACTGCAAACATGCCCATTCCTTTTTTCGCCGGAGGGCTTTAGAGACTCAGTCTCTCCCCTGAACAAAATTGCACAATTCATGAGGCGGAGTCATGCATGCATGTTAACAGTCCCCCAGCAGCTGACCCTGACAAGCACCCAGCGGTCCACCGGAAACAGCCAGGGCAACTCATTTTGTACGAATTTGCTCTGTTGAGTAGGGATATTGTACAAAATGAGTGCCCTCGGCTGGGGTTCACATATCTTTTTGTGCGGCTTTATCTGTAATGATTTCGTGGATAGCTTGACCATCAAATTCGCCTTGAAAGTAGTTGTGTCTGTCCTGCACCCAACTGATCGCCTTACCCACCACCCTCGCCTCCTTGCAAAGTCAGGGATGATACCGTTTGTGGAAAACAGGTTTCCTTGCACATGCTTTCGGAAGCTTGGAGGCTGAAGAGACCCCTTTGCTAGTGGTTATATTAAGCTGGCAAATTGCAGTGCCCGAGCCAGCGGAAGGTGTGCTGGCTTTCGTTTCCATTTACTGTTGACAGAATCTGAAGGAAAGTTGTGCCGCTGCAAGCCAGGCAAACCATCAATTATCACTATCACCATCCATACTGCTTTTGTAATAATTGCTTTGTAGAGAGACATCTTTCAACGGACCTGGCCCTAGACAGCAGAAACAAAGACTCATAGATGCCGAAAGACGGGCAGAAAAAAAGCCCGTGCCAAACATCTCCCATTTTCCTGCGAAAGTGCAGCACATAGCAGAACCGCCGTGAAGACAATTTTTGCGATACACGTTCCTGGCTGCAGCTGTACAGTGTGGCAACCCATCACCTCCAAACATTGAAGAAACGGCCCAGCCAGAAGTATCTTGAGACCTTTGGTGCATCATGCTGCGCCCATTTTAGTTTTGATGCACACTATAGGTTGCAGAGGGCAAGCCGTTGGACGCAACAAAAAACCCATGGCATGTAGAGAAAGATTCAACGCATCCCGCAAGCAGCACTGATAGCACCGCCTTGCAAAGTCTGTGGCACCGCGTCGCAGCGTCATGGAGCAGGGAGCAGAGTTGGATCCGCAGGAGCGTGGAGCGGGAGCTTCTGAAGCGTCGTATCTCAAGTTGCGCGAGGTGCGAAAGTTGGTGGAAGATCTTCAACTGGAGCCATTACAACCTGAAGGCGAGCCTTTATAGCACTGGAACAGCGCTTCTGCCAGGAGCTGTTCCCCAAGAGGCTCACTGTAATACGATCTGTTTGGTAATCTCTCTCTCTCTCTCTGTTTTTTTTTCTTATGCCTCCTTGCAAATCAATGCATGTCATGGCTGCACCCACTGGGACCACTGCACCCCAAAATCATGGAGATCGGGAATTGATGATCGTGAAAGCTGCGCAGGCGGTTTTTTTCGGCGGACTCACTATTCAAACACAAAAGTAGAGGCGACGGGAACAGTTGCAATTCAAAAGCAGAGCCAAAAGTTCAAGTCCTTAGAAGCTTTAGATGTTGCAAAAGTCAAACCCTTCAGGGGCCACAGGGAGAGGGTCAAGCCTTGAGTGCGATCCTGTACCTCATGCTGAGCCGAAGTCTTAGAGTCCACTGGCAGAAGAGTTTTGATGATTTTTGCAGCTCTTCTTCTCCTAAGTACGCCAGGTGAAAACGCATCCAAAATTCACAGGCACGTGGAAGGGAAACTGAAGAGTAAGGGGTTGCCAAAGCAGTCCGCAGTGATCTGGAGAAAACCCGGAGAGCTTGAAGCACAAATGTTCACCAAGAGATCTCGAGACTGTGTTTGGAATGAGGGAAAAGTCATTTTACACACGCAGCCAAAACATGTATGAAGGGAAAATACACGCACTTGAGAGACTGATGTGCCAGCATGAATCCAGTATTGATACACGACACTCCTATGTTGGTCTCATGCCAGTACTGGCAGCAAAGGTGCGAGGCTGTGATCCGATGAAAATGAGTAGTGACAGATTTTATTTGAAAGTATTGGTGTCGGCTTGGGTGGTTTCTAGCTCATCCACCTTGCCATTCAGAGAGCGACGGTTGTTAACCTGGTGAAAAAAATGAAAGCATTGGTGAGAACGCAATTGCAGGTATGTAGATCAGACGTCCCCGATCAAAACCTTTACCGCAAGCCACCCAGCTTCGTTGGCAGAGAAAGTGACATGGGTACCTCTGCCCCCTGTGGTTGAAAAGTTCTAAAAAGTTCCAAAAGCGCGGTTTCATGCGTTTGGAAGAGGCAGTGCCCCTCTCTCTCTCTCTCTCTCTCTCCTTCTTTCTCTCTCACTCTCTCTCGTTTATAAACATTTACATGTGTGCGTAGACATGTATGTAAATTTTGGGTTGCTCTTCTAGTTGCCAGTCCTCTTCGGGCAATGAACGATAGGTTGAAAGTCGACGAATCATGGCACTTCTACCATGGTTCAGAGCTCAGAACAAAGCAACTTGTCGGAACCATTTGCCTTCACCCTCTGTCATTTTTTTGCACCGTTCTGAAAGGCGTGGCACCTTTATGTCTTCATGTTTTCAACCAAATCAATCAGCCAAAGAGTCCTCACTTACTCCAAAAGCTTGCATCCGCTGCTGAACTGTGGGCTCCCACAGATCTCAGGTTCACCTGTTACCATAGTTGAGTTGGATGCCTCGGTGCGTTGCTCAAATAATGCACAGGGAAGGCCCACCGAGGCTCACCGTTAACTTCAGATTCAACAGATTTGATTAGGTGCATGGCCATGCGAGGACAACACGCAAAGTACTCAGCGTCGATGCAGAAAACGTGATGGAGAGAGATGGAAGCAAAAGGATGCAAAAGGGTCGCAAAATATTGCAAAAGTTGTGAGATTCAACATGTGAAGTAGGGTAGATAGAAAACCACATGGCCTGTGTAGCTCTTGATGAGCTGGTACGCATGCATACATGGTATGATATGATATGCAATGCGTGTCTATTTGCATTCATGTGTTTAGTGATGTTTAGTGTATGTCTATCTTCATGGATGTATCTATATAGATGTATCTGAGTGTTCGTTATGCAAGGCACTTGACAGAGCCTCAGCATCGTTGCAACTTGGTCCCTGGAGCCAAACGTTGGATTTGAGGCCTGGGTTCGGTTGAATCGGGTCTTTGCCAGGAACCCAGCACTAGGACACGATGTGTCACATGAGGCATGCGGCCAGTCGCGGCCCTGCCATGCCTTGCCTTCGAGGTCCGCAGTATACTGTGAAGGCTGGAACCTGGTCAGCTTCTCAGTCACGTTGCAACCCAACTTGTGAACTCAAGAGTCGATCGGATCGACACACACACACACACAAATAACAAGAGAAAGAGAGAGATTCATGCAAATGGAAATTGTGTATCGATTGGCAATGGCACCAAGAAAAAAAAGCAACAAAAACCAAACTGCTCCTAATTGACATCGAAACAAGACTCGTTCCAGGAAAGGGGATCGAATGTGTGTAGCATGGATGTGGCAGGTTGGCGCTGGTAGGCTTGGCCCTGGGCAGCCTTGGCAGCAAGCCACAGTGAGGCATTGGACACGCCAAGGCTGCACGTGTGGTCCCGCCTTCGAGTTCGAACATTTCGAGATGGCGGATGCGCAAACGCTGTGGCAACCTTGGAGCTGCGTCAGCCAGTCGGTTTGGCAAACAGAGGAGAGTCCCAGAGGCTGCTGGGGTCAGAGAGCGGTCCCCAGATGTTTGCCCGTTTGAACCAAGGCTGGACCGCTTCCCACAAGCAGAGGGGCTCATTCGACGGCTATCATAGGTTCATGTAGGTTCATGCTGAGGCAAATCTGTAGAGACTCATTTTGAACCGTTGTGCCTAATGGCAACCTGTGATCAGCAAAGATATCACCGGCCACCCTGGCAAAGCTCGCTGCGTGCGACTCGCCTGCTGGCTGAAATGCAGCTGTTTCATGACTCTGAAGACTAAAGCTGTGAGCGGCAAAAGTTCCTGCCAAAGCACACATGTACTTGAGAGATCTTGAGGAAAGAATCAACCTTTTAAAAACATAATTTTTGTACTTTTGTCATCTTCTGTCCCTCTTTTACTTGCATTACAAGATACTTTGCAAGCCACTTTGGTTACCTTGCGGGTTGCAAGCGGGGTCCAGAAACTCTTCCAGACTGGGGTGCTGTCCTATTTGCCCCTTCATGGGCTGGGAATTTCTTGAGTAGTCCCTTGCCATGCTTGCGTTCCAGGGTGCGAAGTGGTGCTCCTTGAAGGTGCTGAGTGTGAAACGGTGCCGTCTAGCCGTTCACCTGGGCATGGGCACTTGTCTGTCTTCAGACTACCCAAGCCATGCGTGACTGGTCCACCACTCTGCATATATAGAACTCCCGCACGCATCTCATCCCACACCCACATGCTCATAGAAATTGTGTAACATATACCTCATAGCCGCTTTTGGCTGGGCCACCTGCTCGCCATCAGCTGCAGCTGAACCTTTGGGATGGCCATGGAGAGAGAGATAAAATGATAAATGAAGTGCATCTACGTGTATACATGTTTGAATAGTTTTTGCCCTTTATTAAGATATGGTCTCGCATTTGGGCTCTATGCTGGTAGGGTTTGGGGCTCATCCTACGCTAAACTATTTTGAGCTGTTTTGCTTCTTGAGTCAGCTAGCGGCGATCAGCGGGTCTCTACACGTCCTCTTGCTTCCTGTACGCTTCCATGTCAGGCCTTGTCGCTTGCCCCTCTTGCTCTGCTCCACTGCCACCCAGAGCCTCTACAGTTTGTGCTGTGTACGTGAGCGGTGACCAACGTAGTTCGTGCTGCTCATGTCAATTTTAGCGAACTCTATAGTCAACAAATCATTGCCAATTCTGCCATGATTGGACTCACGCGCAGAATTTCCAGAAGATCTGTGACGCTGCGATTCTTTATCGAAATTCCCGGCGAGGCCGTCTCGCTCCGGCGTGTAGGCTGAGCCATGTCAAACAACCGTCAAGGAGCAAATCCTGTGATGCACTACTATATGAATGTGGCGATGCATGGGCAGATGGGGCAATATCCCCAGAATGGAGAAGGATCAATGCAAGGACAGACCGGTGGGTCGGCTTCGCAGCCAACTAGCACCAGCACTAGTGCACCTGCGACTGCACAACCCGCGCAGGCCGAGACTGAGCGGCAGGGGGATCAGAAGCCACAGATCAC
>VSDK01012723.1:276695-300209 GCA_009767595.1 Symbiodinium kawagutii | reverse complement strand
GTGAAGCTGATGCCTCCAAACAAAGTCTTTGACAGGGAGCTGATGTTGAGGATTTGGAGGCTGCAGCGCAGCGAAGTGCATGCTTCGGTGTCCGGCTTGGGCACTGGTGAGCGTCCGGCACAAACAGTACAAAAGATACACAAGGTAGGGCGACCCGTGTGCGGGTGGGGATGTTCTTGCGGCCGCCCTGCGAAAGTCGACCCTGAGAAAATCCGCCGCATGGAAGAATTGGACAGGAGGGTTCGTGCATTGTTGAACAAGATTTGTCCAGACAATCTGAAGACAATTGTGGAGACCTTGGCAAGCATTGAATTGCAGAAGGTCGAGGAGTTGGAGTATGTCATCAAGATCATTTTCGGGAAAGCGTTGGTTGAGCCGCACTACGGTGAAACCTTTGCAGAGGTGGTTTTTGCCTTGCGCACACGCTACCCAGCATTCCCTGCCGAAAATGAAGGGGAAAAACCTCATAGTTTCACCAGAGTTTTGCTCAACATAATCCAGAACGAGTTCGAGAGTTTGCCAACAACCTTCGAGCCCTCTGACGATGACAGAGCAAAGTTCCCCAACCCTGAAGACTTGAACATTGAGATGAAGAAGAGAAAGGGCAAGCACTCAGCCTGCACTTGATGAGAGAGAGATGCACGCATGCATGTGCATGTGCTCGAAGACTCATTTACTTCACTTGGAATCAGTGTGAATGTTTTTCATGAAGCGTAGGGTCACGACACACGGCCGGTGAGAGTGACCTGAGTAGCCAAGGATGCTTGCAGCGGTGAAGTTTATTGGCAACCTCTTCTTGCGACAGCTGCTTGCTGTCAAGGTCATTGGACAGGCCGTGTTTGCCTCTGTGTGCATCAAAGTGCCACGTTCAAGCATGTTAGACAGCATGTTTGTTCTACGTTTTGTTTCGCTTGCCAACTTTCGCTTTGGGCTTGGAAGGTGGTGCACGATTTGGTCGGCATCAAGGAAGGGAATGCGCTCCCAGACGAGCACATGATCGAATGTGTTTGCGAGCTCCTGCGGGCCATTGGGTTCACTCTAGATGAATCTTGGATGACAAAATCTGTGGTGAAGGATGGTGAAGGATGGTGAAAGCAGTTTGTAGGCAATTCGATCGCAAAGCTTGAATCTTCACCACCTCCGCGAAGTTGAGGAAACTCCACAGGGAGAATCTCTGATGAGCTCTTTTGCTTCCAGACTCAAGGACATTTCTTCTATCCGAACTGATGGCAAGGCTGCCTTTGGCCAGGGAAACTCTGCTGAAAAGTATCAGTTGCACGCCCTTCCAGGTACAAAGAAACACATACACCATGCATCGCGGTTTGAACAAGTTTCTGAAGTCTGCTGGTGCTTCGTATTTGATGTGTGGAAAGCTGCTCAAGTGTGTCCGCTGTGCTTTCGCACTTGTAATCTGAGGAATAATCCAGGTCTCGCTTCTTGGTCAATTTTCTGTGTTGCTTCAAGCGCATGTCAAAGTCTCCAACTATCTCTGAATTATAGTTGCTCTTCGCAGTGCAAGCCTACTAAGCCAAAGTGCTCAGGATCGAGTACTTGCTCGAGCTCCGCAAGAACAAGTGGCAGCATCTGAGCAAAAAACACAGAGAGAGAGAGACACACACACACACACACACACAAAAAAAAAATGGGACAGAGAGAGAGAGTTTTGCAGTCACATTTCAGTTGCAGTTCCCACAATTGTACTATGACTTGAAAAGTGTGAAACTTGGTGGACAAGTGTAAGAGCGCCCCGTCAGGAAGAAACTCTTCAAAGAACAGGCCAAGACAAAGGCTGCTGTCCGAGACGAGTTTGATTGAGAGGCTCGAACGGTGCCGAGTAGACTTCTTTTCCGCATGCTTGAGTATGAAACTCAAGACTTCCACGTGAAAGCCGGAAGGTCATGAGTTGATTTGATGTTTAGAGACAAGGTTTATTTGATGCTGAAGGCACAGAACATGATGCCGTGTGGTCTGATGCTTTGACAATCCTGCCATCCCTGGTGTTCCAGGCATGTTCTCCTTCCGGACAGTTGGAGTGAGACCTGCCCTCGTTGATGCAACTTGGCACACTTGGGAAATGGATACTGGCACACAGCCTTGGCGCTGGTAGGCTTGGACCTTGGCAGCCTTGGCAGCAAGCCACAGTGAGGCATTGGACACGCCAAGGCTGCACGTGTGGTCCCGCCTTCGAGTTCGAACATTTCGAGATGGCGGATGCGCAAACGCTGTGGCAACCTTGGAGCGGCCTAAGCCTGTGGGATCAGTTTGGCTTGAAGCTGTTGCTGTCAGCCTGCAGAGAGGGGTCCCCAGATGTTTGCCCGTTTGAACCAAGGCTGGACCGCTTCCCACAAGCAGAGGGGCTCATTCGACGGCTATCATAGGTTCATAGAGGTTCATGCTGAGGCAAATCCGTAGAGACCCATTTTGAACCGTTGTGCCTAATGGCAACCTGTGAGCAGCAAAGATATCACCGGCCACCCTGGCAAAGCTCGCTGCGTGCGACTCGCCTGCTGGCTGAAATGCAGCTGTTTCATGACTCTGAAGACTAAAGCTGTGAGCGGCAAAAGTTCCTGCCAAAGCACACATGTACTTGAGGGATTTTGAGGCAAGAAACAAATGTTCAAAATAATTACAACATAATTAATGTTTGTACTTTTGTCCCTCTTTTCCTTGCATTACAAGATACTTTGCAAGCCACTTTGGTTGCCTTGAGGGTTGCAACCAGGGCCCAGAAACTCTTCCAGACTGGGGTGCTGTCCTATCTGCCCCTTCATGGGCTGGGAATTTCTTGAGTAGTCCCTTGCCATGCTTGCGTTCCAGGGTGCGAAGTGGTGCTCCTTGAAGGTGCTGAATGTGAAAGGGTGCCGTCTAAGCGTACAGCCCGACGTCTGGAAGTGGTGTACTTGTTGGCCTTCTGGCTACCCAAACCATGCGTCGCTGGTCTCCCACTCTACAGATATAGAGTACCCGTATGCATATTTATAATTGGGCGCACACACACATACCCACACGCTCATGTAAGCTACGTACCTCATAGCCCCTTTTTGCTGGGCCAACTGCTCGCCCTCAGCTGCAGTTGAACCTTCGGGATGGCGCTGGAGAGAGAGAGAGAGATAGAGTCATCCATAAGGTGCACATGTATGGATAGCTTTCGCTCTTCATCAAATGATAGTCTTCTATTTGGGATCTATACTGATAGGTTTTGGGGTTCATTCTGCAGTGAACTACTTTGAACTGTTTTGCTTCTTGGGTCTGCTTGCGACGTTTGGCGCGTCTCTGCACTGACTCTACACATCCTCATGCTTCCTGTAGGGTGCCATGTCAGGCCTTGTGACTTGCCCCTCTTGCCCTGCTCTACTCCGCCCAGAGCCTTTACAGTTTGTGCTGTGTACGTGAGCGGTGACCAACGTAGTTCGTGCTGCTCATGTCAATTTTAGCGAACTCTATAGTCAACAAATCATTGCCAACTCTGCCATGATTGGACTCATGGGCAGAATTTCCAGAAGATCTGTGACGCAGCGATTCTTTATCGAAATTCCCGGCGAGGCCGTCTCGCTCCGGCGTGTAGGCTGAGCCATGTCAAACAACCAACAAGGAGCCAATCCTGTGATGTACTACTTAGACTACTTTGTGAATGTGGCGATGTCTGGGCAGATGGGGCAATATCCCCAGAATGGAGACGGATCAATGCAAGGGCAGACCGGTGGGTCGGCTTCGCAGCCAACTAGCACCAGCACTAGAGCACCTGCAGCGACACAACCGGTGCAGGCTGAGACTGAGCGGCAGGAGAGCCAGACGCCACAGATCTCTAGATGGCCACCGCGGCCACCGCGGCCACCGCGGCCACCGCGGCCACCTCCCGCAGCATCGCTGTGCGCAAACTCACAGCGCGCCCCATCTTCGGGATCGAACTCAGCAATCAAGGCTTTGAACTTGGAGCCCATGCGTGCGAACAACGCACCGGCTCCAGGAAGCCCAAAGCCACTACGGAAGGAGATCCTTCCGCTGGATGTGCCTCAGCCAACGCCTGAACTGCCGGCCCAGGCTCAAACCCAACCAGAGCCTCCTCGCCCCCGCCCTGCGCCACCAGTTCGCATTCTTCCGGCCCGCCCTAAGAAAATCAGTGACGGCCGCATGGAAGAATTGGGCAGGAGGGTTCGTGCATTGTTGAACAAGATTTGTCCAGACAATCTGAAGACAATTGTGGAGACCTTGGCAAGCATTGAATTGCAGAAGGCTGAGGAGTTGGAGTATGTCATCAAGATCATTTTCAGGAAAGCGTTGGTTGAGCCGCACTACAGTCACTACAGTGAAGCCCTTGCAGAGGTGGTTTTTGCCTTGCGCACACGCTACCCAGCATTCCCTGCCAAAAATGAAGGAGAAAAACCTCATAGTTTCACCAGAGTTTTGCTCAACACCTGCCAGAACGAGTTTGAAAGTTTGCCAGCAACCTTTGAGCCCTCTGACGATGACAAAGCAAAGTTCCCCAACCCTGAAGACTTGAACATTGAGATGAAGAAGAGAAAGGGCAAGCACTCAGCCTGCATTTGATGAGACATCACAGCAGAGAGACAGAGAGAGAGAGAGAGAGACGCACACATGCATGTGCATGTGCTTGAAGTCTCATTTAGTTCACTTGGATTTGGTGGTGTGGGTGTTTTTCATGAAGCATAGGGTCACTACACACTGCGGTTGACAGTGAACTGAGTAGCTAAGGATGCTTGCAAACGTGAAGTTTATGGGCAACCTCTTCTTGCAACAGCTGCTTGCTGTCAAGGTCATTGGACAGGCCGTGTTTGTCCCTGTGTGCGTCAAAAGTAGCGTGTTCAAAGGCATGCTACACAGCATGTTTGTTACACGTTTTGTTTCGCTTGCCAACTTTCGCTTGGGGCTTGGAAGGTGGTGCACGATTTGGTCGGCGTCAAGGAGGGGAATGTCCTTCCAGAGGAGCACATGATCGAATGTGTTTGCGAGCTCCTGCAGGCCATTGGGTTCACTCTAGATGAATCTTGGACGACAAAATCTGTGGTGAAGGGATGGTGCAGGCAGTTGGTAGGCAATTCGAACGCAACGCCTGAATCTTCGCCATCGGCGAACCTGAGGAAACTCCACAGGGAGAATCTCTGATGAGCGCTTTTGCTTCCAGACTCAAGAACCTTTCGTCCATCAGAACTGATGGCAAGGCTGCCTTTGGCAGGAGAAACTCTGCTGAAAAGTATTTGTTGCACGCCCTTCCTGGAACAAAGAAACCTTCTACACCATGCATCGCCGTTTGCACAAGTTTCCAAAGTCTGCTGGTGCTTCGTATCTGATGTGTGGAAACCTGCTCAAGTGTGTCCGCTGTGCTTTTGCACTTGCAATCTGAGGAATCCAGTTCTCGCTTCTTGGCCAATTTTTCTGTGTTGCTTAAAGCGCATGTCAAGGTCTCCAACTATCTCTGAATTATGAGTTGCTCTTTGCAGTGCAAGTCTACTAAGTGCTGAGGATCGAGTACTTGCTCGAGCTCCGCAAGAATAAGTGGCAGCATCTGAGCAAAAAACAGAGAGAGACACACACACACACATACACACACAAAAAAAATGGGACAGAAAGATAGTTTTGCAGTCACATTTCAGTTGCAGTTCCCACAATTGTACTATGACTTGAAAAGTGTGAAACTTGGTGGACAAGTGTAAGAGCGCCCTGTCAGGAAGAAACTCTTCAAAGAACAGGCCAAGACAAAGGCTGCTGTCCGAGACGGGTTTGACCGAGAGGCCCGAACAGTGCCGGGTAGGCTTCTTTTCCGCTGCCACGTGAAAGCCGGAAGGTCATGAGTTGATTTGATGTTTAGAGACAAGGTTTATTTGATGCTGAAGGCACAGAACATGATGCCGTGTGGTCTGATGCTTTGACAGTCCTGCCATCCCTGGTGTTCCAGGCATGTTCTCCTTCCGGACAGGAGTGAGACCTGCCCACATTGCAACTTGGCACACTTGGGAAATGGATACTCTTGGATACTGGCACACAGCCTTGGCGCTGGTAGGCTTGGACCTTGGCAGCCTTGGCAGCCACAGTGAGGCATTGGACACGCCAAGGCTGCACGTGTGGTCCCGCCTTCGAGTTCGAACATTTCGAGATGGCGGATGCGCAAACGCTGTGGCAACCTTGGAGCGGCCTAAGCCTGTGGGATCAGTTTGGCTTGAAGCTGTTGCTGTCAGCCTGCAGAGAGGGGTCCCCAAATGTTGCCCGTTTGAACCAAGGCTGGACCGCTTCCCACAAGCAGAGGGGCTCATTCGACGGCTATCATAGGTTCATATAGGTTCATGCTGAGGCAAATCTGTAGAGACCCATTTTGAACCGTTGTGCCTAATGGCAACCTGTGAGAAGCAAAGACAACTTCTGCCACCTTGGCAAAGCTCGCTGCGTGCGACTCGCCTGCTGGCTGAAATGCAGCTCTTTCATGACTCTGCAGACTGAAGCTGTGAGCCGTAAAAGTTCCCGCCAAAGCACACATGTACTTGAGGGATTTTGAGGAAAGAATCAACCTTTTAAAAAACATAATTTTTGTACTTTTGTCATCTTCTGTCCCTCTTTTACTTGCATTACTTGCATTACAAGATACTTTGCAAGCCACTTTGGTTGCCTTGCGGGTTGCAACCAGGGTCCGGAAACTCTTACTGGTGCTGTCCTATTTGCCCCTTCATGGGCTGGGAATTTCTTGAGTAGTCCCTTGCCATGCTTGCGTTCCAGGGTGCGAAGTGGTGCTCCTTGAAGGTGCTGAATGTGAAAGGGTGCCGTCTAAGCGTACAGCCCGACGTCTGGAAGTGGTGTACTTGTTGGCCTTCTGGCTACCCAAACCATGCGTCGCTGGTCTCCCACTCTACAGATATAGAGTACCCGTATGCATATTTATAATTGGGCGCACACACACATACCCACACGCTCATGTAAGCTACGTACCTCATCACCTCTTTTTGCTGGGCCAACCGCTCGCCCTCAGCTGCAGTTGAACCTCCGGGATGGCGCTGGAGAGAGAGAGAGAGAGAGAGAGAGCGAGAGAGAGAGGTATATATAATAGTAAATGCATCCATGTGCACACACGTATAGAATCGTATAGATAGCTTTCGCTCTTCATCAAATGATAGTCTTCTATTTGGGATCTATGCTGATAGGTTTTGGGGTTCATTCTGCAGTGAACTACTTTGAACTGTTTTGCTTCTTGGGTCTGCTTGCGACGTTTGGCGCGTCTCTGCACTGACTCTACACATCCTCTTGCTTCCTGCAGGGTGCCATGTCAGGCCTTGTCGCTTGCCCCTCTTGCTCTGCTCCACTGCCACCCAGAGCCTCTACAGTTTGTGCTATGCACGTGAGCGGTGACCAATGTAGTTCGTGCTGCTCATGTCAATTTTAGCCAACTTTTTAGTGAACAAATCATTGCCACTCAGTTATGATTGGACTCATGGGAACGATTTCCAGAAGATCTGTGACGCAGCGATTCTTTATCGAAATTCCCGGCGAGGCCGTCTCGCTCCGGCGTGTAGGCTGAGCCATGTCAAACAACCAACAAGGAGCAAATCCTGTGATGTACTACTATGTGAATGTGGCGATGCCTGGGCAGATGGGGCAATATCCCCAGAATGGAGACGGATCAATGCAAGGACAGACCGTGCCAACCGCCGTTTTCGGTGATGCCTCACAGATGCAAAACTTCAGCATGGGAAATCAGCAGTATGGCTTTGTCCCAGCCCAAGATGGCAATGGGATGGCCATGCAAATGGGACAAGCCCCAGCCCTGATGGCAAACGGAGCCATGAACATGGGGGGTCAGCAGGTCATGCTTGTCATGAACATGGCCGGACAGCAGTCCAACCAGATGATGGAGCAAGGCCACGGGAATGCTTGGAATCCATGTGGGCAGGATTCTAGCAACGGTCAAAACTCCGGTGTCATGATGCAGCAGCAGTTCCAGCAACAAGCACAGCCACAACAGCAACCACAGCAGCAAGTGCAGCAACAACAGCCTCAGCAGTCGCAACAGCAGTCGCAGCAGTTTCAGATCACTCCACCGCAAAAGCAGGGAGAAAGCCGGGCATCTTACCTGCAAATCATCATGCATAAATCGTGTTTGTGTTAATTTTGTAAAGTCGGATTGCTGAGGATGCTGTTTTGATAAGCGACTCAAAGATGACTTACTCCTTCCAAAATCACTGAATTTTGATCTGTCATTCACCTTGCAGACTGAAGAGGGTGACATGGGCGACTTGTTAAAGCAAAGCTCCCAGCAGCTGAGGCAGACAACAAAGAGAGCTCCGACCAGGGGCAAAGCACTGCACAGACTGCTGCAGCCAAGCCGGCTGCAAAAAGAAAAGGGTATGGGACTCAGGCTTTGTGATGTCCGTTGCCAAAGAAATCTTGACTGCTTCTTCCGCCACTGTAGCCCGGGTGTCCTCTTGGTATGTGTTTCACCTACCCGAATTCAGTTTGCAGGATGCCTGACTTCTGCACCCAGGCTTCAAAACAAGAAGCTCGACAAGAAAGACCCTGCTGTCACTTCAGATCCTAGTGGTGGGTCGGCTTCGCAGCCAACTAGCACCAGCACTAGTGCACCTGCAACGGCACAACCGGCGCAGGCTGAGACCGAGCGGCAGGAGAACCAGACGCCACAGATCTCTAGATGGCCACCTCCCGCAGCATCGCTGGGCGCAAACTCACAGCGCGCCCCATCTTCGGGATCGAACTCAGCAATCAAGGCTTTGAACTTGGAGCCCATGCGTGCGAACAACGCACCGGCTTCAGGACGCCCAAAGCCACTACGGAAGGAGATCCTTCCGCTGGATGTGCCTCAGCCAACGTCCGAACCGCCGGCCCAGGCTCAAACCCAACCAGAGCCTTCTGCGGATTCGGCTGCACCAGCGCCCAAAGCCACCCCAGCTCCAGCAGCTTCAGCACCCACTCCTGCCACCCCAGCGCCACCAGCAACCCAAGGTGCTACCACAGGAAAGAAGAACTTTAAGCTGAAAAATGCAGCGCTGACACGAACGAAAACAACAGAGATAGAGGGGCAGAACAAGGAGAACAAGGAAAAAGAGAACAAGGAAGAGAAATTAGAGAAGCCCATTGCAGAGATCCCTGTGGTGGCAAATGTCCCTGACGAGGTTCCATCAGCTAGGCAAGCAAACCAAGTGAAGCTGATGCCTCCAAACAAAGTCTTTGACAGGGAGCTGATGTTGAGGATTTGGAGGCTGCAGCGCAGCGAAGTGCATGCTTCCGTGTCCGGCTTGGGCACTGGTGAGCGTCCGGCTGAAAGACCGATACAAAGGTCCGATCGCCGCCCAGCGACTGGTGGCAAGGATCTCGTCAGGCCGTCAAAATATGGCAGGGATGCCCCCAGCCTTAAACCGTCAGAGAATGCCTACAGAATCACTGAGCCCACCGGCCGCATGGAAGAATTGGGCAGGAGGGTCCGTGCATTGTTGAACAAGATTTGTCCAGACAATCTGAAGACAATTGTGGAGACCTTGGCAAGCATTGAATTGCAGAAGGCTGAGGAGTTGGAGTATGTCATCAAGATCATTTTTGGGAAAGCGTTGGTTGAGCCGCACTACTGTGAAACCTATGCAGACATGGTTTTTGCCTTGCGCACACGCTACCCAGAATTCCCTGCCGAAAATGAAGGGGAAAAACCTCATAGTTTCACCAGAGTTTTGCTCAACACAGTCCAGAACGAGTTCGAAAGTTTGCCAACAACCTTCGAGCCCTCTGACGATGACAGAGCAAAGTTCCCCAACCCTGAAGACTTGAACATTGAGATGAAGAAGAGAAAGGGCAAGCACTCAGCCTGCATTTGATGAGACACCACAGCGGAGAGAGAGAGAGAGAGAGAAAGAGATGCACACATGCATGTGCATGCATGTGCTCGAAGTCTCATTTACTTCACTTGGATTGGGTGTGGGTGTTTTTATGAAACATAGGGTCACTACACACTGCTGTTGACAGTGACCTGAGTAGCTAAGGATGCTTGCAAACATGAAGTTCATTGGCAACCTCTTCTTGCGACAGCTGCTTGCTGTCAAGGTCATTGGACAGGCCGTGTTTGCCCCTGTGTGCATCAAAGTGCCATGTTCAAGCATGTTTGTTTGTAATACGTTTGGTTATACGTTTTGTTATACGTTTTGTTTCGCTTGCCAACTTTCGCTTTGGGCTTGGAAGGTGGTGCACGATTTGGTCGGCATCAAGGAAGGGAATGCGCTCCCAGAGGAGCACATGATCGAATGTGTTTGCGAGCTCCTGCAGGCCATTGGGTTCACTCTAGATGAATCTTGGACGACAAAATCTGTGGTGAAGGGATGGTGAAGGCATGTAGGGAATTCGAAGGCAAAACTTGAATCTTCACCCCATCTGCGAACCTGAGGAAACTCCACAGGGAGAATCTCTGATGAGCTCTTTTGCTTCCAGACTCAAGGACATTTCTTCTATCCGAACTGATGGCAAGGCTGCCTTTGGCAAGAGAAACTCTGCTGAAAGGTATCTGTTGCACGCACTTCCTGGCACAAAGAAACACATACATCATGCATCGCCGTTTGCACAAGTTTCCAAAGTCTGCTGGTGCTTCGTATTTGATGTGTGGAAACCTGCTCAAGTGTGTCCGCTGTGCTTTTGCACTTACAATCTGAGGAATCCAGTTCTCGCTTCTTGGCCAATTTTTCTGTGCTGCTTAAAGCGCATGTCAAGGTCTCCAACTATCTCTGAATTATGAGTTGTTCTTTGCAGTGCAAGTCTACTAAGTGCTGAGGATCGAGTACTTGCTCGAGCTCCGCAAGAATAAGTGGCAGCATCTGAGCAAAAAACAGAGAGAGAGAGAGACACACACACACACACAAAAAAAAAAAGAGAGAGAGAGAGAGAGAGAGAGAGAGAGAGAGAGAGAGAGAGAGAGAGAGAGACACACACACACACACACACAAAAAAAAAATGGGACAGAGAGAGAGAGAGAGAGAGACAGAGAGACGGAGAGAGAGTTTTGCAGTTGCATTGCAGTGACAGTTCCCACAATTGTACTATGACTTGGCCTTTTGTGATGCTTGGGGAGCTGGTGTAGCGCCTTAGGAAGAAACTCTTCAAAGAACAGGCCAAGACAAAGGCTGCTGTTCGAGACGAGTTTGATCGAGAGGCTCGACAACATGGCCGTGGAAATGCGCAAGACGGCATCTTGGTGCGTTTTCAGCCCGCGATATTTGGTGACCCAGGACAGGTAGACCTTAGCTGCTTGTAGATATTCCTATGTCTAACAACAGAGCCGGGTAGACTTCTTTTCCGCAGACTTGAGTGTGAAACTCAAGACCGCTACGTGAAAGCTGGAAGGTCATAAAACGATTTGATCTTTAGAGACAATGTTTACCTGATGCTGAAGGCAGAGAGCGTTATGCCATGTTATGCCTTCCGGCCTTTGCTTTGACAGTCCTGCCATCGCCCGTGTTCTAGGCATGTTCTCCTTCCAGACAGTTGGAGTGAGACCTGCCTACATTGATGCGACTTGGCACACTTGGGACATGGATACTGGCACACAGCTTGACAGCGTCGCCTAGCGGCAATGCTCTTGAGCACAACCAAGGACATTGCCAATCAGAAAAAGCGCACCAAGACGGAGGCCGCCCCACAGAAAGTCAAGTTCGATCAAGCTTATGTGAAGAACCTTGGCAAGAAGTACCAGGATGTCCCTCAGGATGTACCAGGGCATATGCTTTGTGAATCTTTGTGATGTTTGATTCTTCCCCTCCCGACGGCTGCATCCTTTACATTCCTCTACCGCTTCGTGAAAGGAAGATTTGCCACTACTTCGGAGAAGAGAAGGATGGGGATTCTCTCCAGACCGACTGGGGGAAGGCGCAGCCCAACGACAAGGAAACAAAGCAAGGCCGGGCCAACCGATCCCACGACCACATGTCCTTTCCAACCTGTCTTAGGTACTGCCAGGGGCTTGGTTTTTCAGCCTACTCGTTGGTTTCCTTGCCCAGGACTTGAATGGCTATTGGAGATGGGGCTGGACGACGCTTTGCTTCAAGACTTCAGTGGGATTTCTTTGGAAGTTGTCATAATGTGATCGATGTCTCCAGCACCTGACGAACCAAGGACGACAAAAAGGCCGATGTCGTTGCAATGACACTTGCTGAGATCATGAAAAGGAAGCTGGCACCATGGGAAGCGTTGAAAGAGTGCTTCGCAGCATCGCTATCTCGTTTGCCCGACTTGAAGACCTATAGCTGCACTAAATTTTGAGGCAGCACTGGAGTCAGTTTTACGATCAAGGCTAACTCATGGAAAATATGTGGTACCTCCAAAACATGCAAAGGATAAACCAGCAGTTCCATGTGGCGGTGGAGCGAACAGGAAAAGTTCACAGAAGTCTTTTTTTGGCAACAGGCCTGGGAGCAAAGTTCTTCCCTTGGCATTTGCCACATCTTCTAAGGATGGATGCCCCTCATTGTGATTCTGTGGTGCATTGTTTGCTCGCGCGGCTGCTGATGTTGGATAATTTCAACCCAGTGCCTTCCCCAGATCACTCAGAGCCTGGTTGGGCACGAGGAAGAACTTTTGGTGAGGAAGAGGTGAGCAGAACTGTTTCTTGAAACTCGTGTGTTTTCAACAAATTGAGTTTCAGGGGAAGTGTTAGCATACTGCGATGGCATCCTTCGGGGGTTCCAGCTCGTTGTCATGAGCATCAGCCAAGGTGATACTGAAACCCATTCAGAGTTTTGTCTCCCACAATGACAACCGGGAGCTGGGTTGGAGTTTGATGTGCCTTGGCTGCCTTGATTCAACTCAAAAGCTTCATCCCTGAGCGGTCCACAACTAAACTTACTAAGCACCTCCCGAATATTTGCTGAATGTGATGGTCAGGATCCCTTGTGAGCAGATGTGCATGGCATGTCGAGCCATCTTGCTTCCAGCAGCGCAATTAGCCTAGACATGTGGCCTCCATCCATCGTTGAATAGTTTCCGGATGCTGGCAGGCTTGGCATCATAAAGAAGCTGAAGAGTGAAAAGGCTCAAGACATCGTCAAAAAGGCAATTAGTCTGAGCAACTCGAGATGCACTTGGCATTTGCATGTTGCATGAGGTCTTTGTTCTGTTGATTTCCATTGCTCTTTGCCTCACAAATGCAAAGCCTCGTGAATCTATTCCTGTACCTTTGACCAGTTCCGACTGAAGCGGCCGCTCAGGTGAGTTCGCGTCCTGTGCTGCAACAGCCAAGAATACAAGCGTTCCAGATGCTAAGAAGCAGCTGGAATCAGCGTAGTTAGGTTCGGCTTAGCCGAGCTGGAATCAGCGCAGCTGGAGTCGGAGCGTTTTGGTTCATTTTCCTGCCCAGCACAGGCACAAAAAGTCATGGCTGACTCTGCCAAACAAAAAGGGCTCCCATTCAAAATATATGATGGAAGGATATGGATCGAAAGCCCACAGGCCCAAGGAAAGATAGTTCTGAGCCTTAAACATCTTCAACGGCAGATGCGGCCGACAAGGCAGCCAATACGGTTGTCTGCGATAGCACATTGACAGAGACTCACACCGGGGAGTTGAATCTTAGCACTGGCGGTCTGCAAAGTTCGTAGTGGTCCGATGTGGTCCCTGCATGCCTGTGAAAGCAGAAGCAGGGGCCCAGTGCAGTACAGACGTGTGCCGGAGAAGTTGTCCGACATAGCGACAAATTCTAGAAATATTTGAAATCTCAGCAACATTAAGCAACATTTCAATTCTCAGCCGTTCGATGCTTTTTGTTAGCTTTTCCCAAAAAATGCAACGCCTGAACTGCATTGCGAATGACACGGTTCGCATTAGGGATTAGTTTGCCACATTTCGAAGCCAAGCGTAAAACTGCGAAGATCTACTTTGGAGATCATGCGCAGTCGCGGCTGTTGAATTCATGTCCCGAAATGGGAACAAGACAGAGCACGTTGGCGCAAGTGATAGTTCTGGGTATTCCATGCGGGTCCCAAAGAGACCAGGGTGCCCAAGTTGGAAGCAAGTTAGGCAACATGAGCACGTACGTGCTGGACAGGATTGCCACAAGCTTGACTCAGCTTCACATTCCAGGCGCAGCTACTTAGTTTAACATAACCGTGATCAACTGAGTTTAACATTCACGAAGCTGCGCACCGAACGTTACCAACATAGCATTGTCATGCCCCCCTGCTTTCGAGAGAGTCATGCAACCGCAGTGGCAATTCTGATGGATTGCTGACTGCCATCTTTCGATCCAAATCTTCGGGCTGCAGCGATTTAGCTTTGCAGTTACCAAAAGGCTGCATACACTGCACTTGCAGCTGAACAGGCAATGGATCATAACGACGCACACCAGCAGCTTGGCATGGCCTTACCCTGTGACCCCTTAAGGACCACCAATCTAAACTGTGACCCCTTTGGGCCCAGTTACCATCAGTTACCTATATCACGTACTCACGTAACCGCAATATGCCTCAAGCTTTGGCCTGTTCAGCAAGAGTGCGTGAGGAAACTGGAGCCTTGTTGTGAAAGCGCGGTCAAAGAGGGATCGCGGAGTTCAGTGACCTACCTGTGCTACTGACATTTTTTATTGCAACAAGGGCATCCAATGGCATCCATATCGACGCATGCAACTTGGTATGTTTGCCTTTGACCGCTTGATGTTCTGGGAGCTAAGATTGCGGGTGATGGCATCCCCATTTCGGCCCAAGCACTCTTAAGTCCGCCTCCTTTTGTCCCATGGACCCGCCAAACGGCGACTACCAAGGTGCGGAAACCAGTTCAAAACACACTTAGCTCAGCAAATGCTGCAATTGTTATTGGTTGCGGTCACAAAGGAGCAGACGAGTAAAGGTGGTGAGAGCTGACATGTTTTCGCAGGTTCAGAAGAACGATGACCACACAGGCCAAAAACAGCAAGACCCTCAGCGACTGGGTTCTCAGGTTTCTCAAGTGCAGCTCATCCGGTTGGGTTTTGGAGGCTTGAGATACCCACCGCACCAGTGGTACGACATTCAGAAGAGCTCTCTGGCGAAGGAGAGCCAGGCTGGATGTGCATCACTCCAATCTCGCTAGTGACTTCTTGCAACAAAGCATGCTGGTGGATGTCACAAGATGGGACGCTCTTGCGTGGGTGCCCAACATAGTCTCACCATAACATCCCAACACCCCAATGCCAGACTCAGCGGCGAAACTTCCGGCGAGCATTCCCAGAATGGGCAGTATAGAACTCAGCAGGTTTGGAGTTCTGTTCCAGAGTTCCACCTCCAGAGTTGCAAGTTGGGTTTCGAGATTTGAGCCTTTAAATGAAAAAGAATCTTCCAAGATCCTCTAAGTCTAAGCTTCTTGTTTAATCTTTTGCAAATCGGATCTGTGGTCAAGGCTCCGGCTCCTCAGATGTCAGAAGCAGATTTTGAAGACCCGGCCCTGTCCTCAACGGAAACTGGCGAGCACAAGGGGGTCAGTGGCTCTGCCGAGCTCGTTGTGAGTTCTGGCAGCCTCTTGGGGTTGCGCTCAGGCGAAGACAATCGTCCTGCCAAGTGAGATTTTCGCCGCAACTTGGACTGCCAGCATCTCCAGAGTTGGAACCATACAAGGCCCGTGGGAGTCCCTTCAGAGTCGATTTGGAAAGAAAGCTCTCGGATGGAAAGCTCCCAGATGCCACTTTCCAGTTTCAAAACAAGCCTTTGACAGCCTAGTCATTGCTGAGAATTGATGGAGGCACATCTGTTTGGCGACACAATCCGCAGAAAGGACCGACTGTGAAACCGATGGCAACAATCAATAATATCAATGATGAGTGGTGTGTGTGGGGATGTGAAGAGTTTGAAAGAGCATGTTTCAAGTCTATGAACTCATTGTTGCTTTGGCACAGGGCCAGCGCCCCACCTCATTCCACCGCGGCCAGTGGTGCAATGTAGGAGCCTCGTAGCAGCGTAGCATGTCTCATCGCGTGTCTTGGTGCGATGCCATCCACGAGGCAATAGCGCTGGTGAGATCTACGAGGTGAATGCAATCGACGCTCAGGTGCGAGGGGAAGTGACCTGCAGAGCGATGACTCAAAAAAGACCCGCACAGGACGTTGCACTTCCTCGATCTCGCATTTCTTTGCACAAGGCCAAGGCTATGTGTTTGTATTTTTATGCCTTGACAGTGGAGCTAAGTCCTGAATTTGTTGGTTCTGCCAGTTCAGCTCGCCAAAGCTGCCGGATGCTGGGCAACGAATTGCAGGAATTCCAATGCAGGCCTGCAGCAGATTTGCACATGGATAGCATTTCTGAATTCTTGCCCACCAGCGCCCATTTGCAGAGTGCAAGCGTGGGCTCCACGAAGGTTGCTAGCCCCGCTGCTGGTGGCCCAGAGCGGAGAAGCTGATGGAAGCTGATTTGCTACCGATGCTTTTGCAGCAAGCTATGCGGTGCTTCACTTCTTCATATTTTGAGATATTTTTCAGAACTTTTTTCGGACCTTTGAACATTTTTTTCCATTTGTCTTGTGTTTGGGTTCAGCTCAAGTCCAATGGCTGCCATGGCGAGCCAGCGGGATGAAATCAGCTGGTGCGTTGCAGTTGCCACTTCGTTTTGCTATCGCTTTCTTTGCAATTGCCTTGCCGCTAATGCCCCTTAGCCAAAACCATGACATTGTTTGGTTCTTTGGCCGAGAGCTTCCATTCATTCCATACTTTCATCTTTCATAACTAGTATCTATCTTGGCAAGTGAGTGTTATAATTGCAACTTCCAGGGGTAAATGGCACTTTGCTGAGGCTTCGCATTTCGGCACTTTGTTGGGGCATTCATAGAGGCTGGAGTAATGCCGCGTCAAACCGGAGCATGACTCTGCGGACATGTTTGGGTCCTTGGGTGGATCTCTTGGTTTAGGCCAGGCTGTGCATTTGTGCCTTTGACCTCTGGAGGCGCAGGAGCAAAGATGGTAGCACTGAGAAGGCTGGGAGAAGTCTGACAGTGCCAACCAAGTTGCAGCATTACGTGGGGCATGTGGTACCAGCTTAGCCCATTCATTTCTTGCACCTGCACGCCTTGTTCCCCCGGTTGCCAAACCCAAAGGCCTTTTTTGCCAAGTACAGCGAAGCTTCATCAGAAAACCGACTTCTTTCGCACAACGAGTGCTTGCAGTCCTGGCAAGACTACAGATGCTGACGCCTGGCCGCTAAGTGATGTTTCATGCTGTAGGTGATGCCCGCTTTGCCTTCTGCAAACATTCGATGTAATCAATGAAGCTTCAACAGTCATAAACATTCAATCATTCAACATTCAATCAAGCTGCCTCAGTGCATTTGCCACACCCATGAAGCTTCCAGGAGGATCAAGAGAAAGCTCGGCAAGTGAGAGCCGAGACTGCGACCACAAGTGGCATAGCTGCTTCAGCTGCTTGCCAGGATTCAGTCTCGATGAAGCGACATATTTTTTGAGAATTCGTTTTCTATTTCTTCTCATTTGCTCTATTCGCTGTCATCTGGATCTGTCCAGACCGAATTTGTCAGAAATCTTCCAAATCTCAGACAATGAATAGTTTCGACCTAGGTAGCTTTCCCCACACTATTCTTCAAAAATAGATCTTGAGATCTGATTTCTTTTGAACATTTGTTTCCATGGGAGAACGGAAGGGGAAACGGAAAAACTTGCCGTGATGGGAACTCGACCCTTTTCGCTTTTCTAGGCAATTTAGTCCACAGTATTAGGGAGCACAGTTTTCATGGCAAAGTTCGGATTTTGTGATGCTGCCAGAGAACAAAGTGGCAGAGGCACCATGAAGGACAAGGCAACAAGTCATTTTTCACTTTTTCCAAGCTGCAAGTCGGCAAGTCAGAAAGGGAGAACATTTTCATCCTTCAACTCCAGAGAATCTGTCATTATCACATATTATCACTACATTTAGTTCGTGTGCATCCATGCTGATCAACATGTAATGTTGCAGTTTCTTTCGGTTTCTATCCTCCCTCTACCTCATTTAATTTTGCAAGGGATGTTGTCCGGGCTCCTGACAGATGCTGATCAAGCAGCCGACACAAGGTGATTTCCATCGTAGATGAACCACAACTGCTCCTTTGCCCCACAGGCAGAAGATCTCCAGGAGCTGCCAGATGTAATCATTGATCAGGGCACCTTCAAATATGCTTCTTGGAACAGAATTCTACAAAGAACTCTGCAGCTTTTCATTTTAATTTGCTATTTTTTCTTTGCACCATGTCTTCTTGTCACCCGATTGCCATGAATTCAGAGATTCTTTTAGGCTGTCGATGGAGAGGGAGAGATGTCGGGAATGCTGTTTTTCAGGTTTTGCTCCGTGCTAGTGCGGCAAGTGGAGACCAGAAGTACCTGGTACGTGGTACTGCTGGAGCAGTGTCATAGCTGCGTGGAAAGCTGCCTGGGTAGTTCCAATTTTGTGTGAGGGATGAACAAATTCAACCAAAACCAATTTACAACTTTGCTTTTTTTCAATTTTGCAACTTTTCTCTGTATTTCCGTAACTTTACTGTGGCAGTTGGGGCTTGCATGACCAACTGAGGAGTACCACCGTGATGTTGCGCTCCCATACGTGCGAGAGTACTTGAAAAATGGCTTTGGAGTTGAAGTATTAGGTGGTGGTCGAATCTTGCACGACGTTGAAAGGCTGGTGTGCAGTGCAGTGCTGACAAAGACGCAGATTGATATAGATTTGACAGGCACAACTCCGCTCTTGACCAGTGGTGTCAGATTGTTGCAGATGGTTGTCAGATGGTTGTCAGATGGTTGTCAGGGGATATTTGCAGATCTATGGCTTCTCCTATGGATTTCCGTGGGTGGAAGGAGCAGGACATGAAATCTCAGCCCAGGTCCCTAGAAATGTGACGTGTTGAAATCGCATGTCTATTTGCAATCGAATTGGGCTCACCAGGGTTGCTGACACTCATTGAAGTTTAGAGAGTTAGATCAGTTACTCATGACATGACCGCTGGTTGCTCTACAAGTTTCCGGTCATGAGTTTCCAGGTTTGTTCCAGCTACTTCTCCGGCTATGAGGCTGGACTGGCAGCAGGAGCAGGTATGGCCTAGGCTACACGGAGGATGCGGCTCGCATCACAGTAGGCATGAAGTTGTTTGCTGTGTCCACCTCCGAGTGGAAGATGGAGTCAGGGTAAAGGGCGATGCTTCAAGCAGCTTGCAGGTGACTTGGACGGATGAAGGGTACTAATTCACAGCTGGGCCGTGCGCTGGGCCTTTCCACAGAAAAGATGTGCTCCCGAGAGCGACGGGATTTGGGCATTGGGCCGCCGTCACAGATTGGATTTGGAGCTTGAGCGCTTGATGGGGGGGCAAAGAGCACAAGCGCTGGCCAGACTGAGTGCAATGGTTGACCGAGGCTGGAGTCAGAAAGCTGTTTTGATCTGTAGGTGGCCCAGTGCTTCGCAAATCGGGCCACCTGCGATAAATAAAAAAGCAAGCCATTGTCCAGCTCTGTACCTGTTGGCGGAGCATGCAACCAGCAGAATCAAGCGCCTCAAGGTCAAACATCATCAAGGCTGACCAGAGAAGTTGGACTTTCCGCTTAAAAAGAGGAATAGCTCGAGAGACACGACCATTTCACTACTGTATTGCATTACCTTGGCCAACGACTTGGCAGGCAGGTGATCAGGCAGTTTTTGTGTTTCTTGGCCATGCAGCTGTTTGAACTCAAAATTGTGCAAAAGCAGAGCCAATACTTGGGAAATCTTGGGAAGATCCATCGGGCGACTGTCTACTGCAAAATTAAAGTCTGATTGGCGAGGACATGGAACATAAAAGGCAACCTTTCTGCTCCCCTATCGCAGTGGCAGATCAAAGGGCAAATCAGAACCGCACCTGACATGGCAAGTCCATGCCGGAGCTTTGGCACGACTTTTCGCAGGTTTCATTGGCATTTTCACTGACAGCCCATGATTGTCTGCAATTGCTTTTCCTTTACGTAGTTTTCATTCGTTTTAGTATTTTAGCATCAAGCGTCAGGAAATCCGAGTCATAGCCTCCACTCTGACTGAAGTACCCCAGCTCCAAGACGGTCTCAGATGGTCTGAGGGTGGTCTCAGGGCGTATGTTAACACTGCTGGAGACCTCATGGAACGCGGAGCAGAGCTTGCCTTTTGCTGAGGATGCGGAGGAAGAGCTTGGCCAAAGCCCCAGGGAGGTAGTGCCCACCTGGGAAATGCCACACTTTGCTGCTTGGCAAATCCCTAGGTTCTTTGCTGGCAAAGCTTCCCGAAGAACAGAGGCCTTGACCAGATACGCTATCAGAACTGTCGCTCCTGATGAAAGGCTGATGCGTTTGGTGATTTAGATTTGGCTTTATGCCAGGGCACATGCTGCCACCGTTGGCTTGATTGCTGTTCTTGCCGGATGCTTAAACATGCTTCATGTTTTGGATTTTTTTGTCATTTGGATCTTGTAATGCATCCCTATAAATAAGAACCCCTCCAAAAAATGTTAAAACAGTTGTTCCTCAGAATATTTCATATCTCATATGATAGCAGTATAACAATTCAAACAACATTCACACAAAAACCATAACAACCAACCACATTTACCTCATTCATTCCATAAAATCATCACTGCCTACCATCAACTACCTCATTCATTCCACAAAATGATCACTACTAACCATGTCCTCATCTCATTCATTTCTCATAAATCAGAACTGCTAACCATCCATTACCTCATCCATTTTATAGGAATCATAACAGTCAATACATAATTACCTCATCCATTCCATACCGTCTACTTTTCAGGACAGGGTTTCAGGATGATTTTCCATCAAATTTGGTCTCCCCAAAATTTTGGGCGTACTTTATTTAGGGGGGTTATTATTGCAAAACGGGATTTTGGCGTACTTTATTTAGGCGGGGATTCTTACTCATAGGTTAACATTATTTTCTTGACTTGGGTTCAGGGAAGAGACACGAATCGCCGTTTGGATGTTCCAACATGTGCCCACTTCATGGGTTGTGACGGTGAGGGGCTTTCCCGTTGAGGCTGAACCTTTGTCCTACGACTTCACTCGCTTGCTTCTCCAAGATATCAGCGCGAAATGCTAAGGGTGGTCCTGCTTTGAGCTTCATAACTTGAGCAGAGCAAGGAAGAAATCTGCCGAGGAGCAACCAGACTTGCCGTGCATGAACGGAAACCGTCAAGGTTTGGCAGCTGGATGCCCCCCCCCACACGCGCACATCCACACACACACACAGGGACACATTTGTTTGTCCTATTTTTGGATGTCCATTCTTTCGCCATATTCCGACGCAAATTACGTATGTGAATGTGGGGGAGCCAGCAAAGGTTGAGACTGACAAAGCTGAGGCTGAAGCTATTCAAAGGGTCTTGGAATTTGGTGGAGGTGCAATTTCACTCTGTTTTGCGCGTGTCCTGACTAGTTGGGTTCTGGCAGGGGTCATCCCAGACGAGGTGAGAAGGCAGGGCCAAGGCTTTGTTGCACAAACGCGCTGCTATCATCTGCCCACAGATGTCCAGTGTTCTGCTCCGTGGCGCATGCGCTGGCTCCTCACGGCTGTCGTTCGGTCACTGCTGTGCTTTGATGAGATGCTTGAGTCGCAAAGCGTTGACTGTAAGGCGCTCGGTCTATGAGCCTGCTGTGGGAAGGAGGGTGCCTGGACATCACAGCCGCTGTGAATGTCACGGCCGCTTTTGCTGGAGCTCATCGATTCTTGAGGTGGACTTCCTCCTAAAGTTGAAGGCAGATGTCAACGCCTGTGAAGAAGGCACTAGACACGTAGACACACAAAGTCCAAATGAAGAATGTTGCATTGAGGATTTCATGTTCATTTCATGTTTATTTCTGGCGAGGCCATCCACAACGGCCCCTGATGTGCTCCTTTGAAAATGACATTTCGTAGCATGGGATTCGCTGCCAAACCAAACTTGCAGGCATTTGCAGACCCACAGTCAGTGGCTAAGGTGCTGCGCGATGAATGGTTGGGTCCTGACTTCCAAGCGCTTGCTGGCGGCAAAGGCACAAATTTTGACATCAATTTCTTGAAGCTGCTAGCCCTAGCCTTGAGCAGAACTAGACAGGTCATTTGCTATCTGTACTCAGGCGGATGTGTTGCTGAGTGACTCTTCTGGATCTACTGCCCTTCACTATGCAGCAATACATCATGAGGTGCAGCAATTGTTGCTGGCTTCGTGGCGCCTAGTTTTCTCCTTTTTGCGATGGCACATGCATGGTGGGGTAACTTTGGGGGGGTGATGTTAACCTCTCAATCACGTGTGCGTTCATTGGTGTAGCGCACGCTTCACATTGGGGTCGGGTGGATTGGGGCGGGCTGCCAAAAAAGGTTCACATGCACACACTTGCAAGATCTCGCAAGACTGCATTCAGAACAAGGTCGTGAGTTTGGGTTCTCCATCTTGAGATAGGATTTCCATCCTGATGGCTTGATCGCCACAACAATGATACAACAAGAAGCGAAAACATCGGTGATCATTCCTGGGTTTATGGCTCAGCCCAGTCGCCGTGTCTGAGATTCTGGGATCTTTGCAGATACCCAGGAACTATAGGAAGCCGTCTCTGCCTGCTTCACTTGTTGTGAGCCCATCTTCGTTGGTCCAGGGCAACACACGACTGCCTGGAAACCCTGCACATTTGAATGATATTGCAAAGGGCGTTCCCGGAGCTAAAGTCCAAAAGAAGGTCCAATGAGGAAGAGTAAAGAAACATCGACTTGGATATACAAGCTGAGCTCTTGTATAGATCTCAAGCATCACAGGCAAGCATTCATAGCATTTTGTCCAAAGTCGATGAACCAGTAGAATTTGTGAATCCATTGATCCAAGAGGTGATCCCATTGCTACTTGAACTCGTAAAAAACAGATCTTTGGAAACAGGAAGGTGCCCCTCCCACAAACAGAGAGAGAGAGAGACACACACACACACGTACACAATCACACACACACAAACAGACACAGACGCACATGCACACACACAAACGCATACACACCGATGCTAAGAGGAATGGACGAGAAGTTGCCTGCAGTTTTGAAACAATTCACGGCTAGTAGGGAGCAAAAGTGAACTGACCTAGTTCTTGTGTTCGTTCTTTGCGGTTGATATTGGTGCCAAATTTTGTCATTGTGAACAACAATCGCAGGGCAAATGGTACCTGGTAGTGGAGTGATTGTTCAGCGTCAACCACGACACTTCCATGTGGCCAACAGGCTGAAATTTGCTCTATTCTTCTGAAGGCAGGATCTGACCCTGATCAAAAAGATGGATACAGTTGATGCCCAAGCTTCACCAGCTGTTCCTGTGAGGTTTTTGGTCGGGCATTTTGGGCATCATTTTTCGGCATTTAACTCGAGTGGTCACGTGATTTCAGCAACCCCTCGGGCGCTGACGTGGCAACCCACCTGCGAAATCTGCTTGTCCAGGATTGCTAAGCTGGAACCCATGTTTTTAAATCCGCCATGACCCTCCGCTCACGCTCAGAAACCGTGGTGGCAGACCTAGGTAGAAGTGCCGGGGACATTGTGAAGATTTGCCATGGCCATTCCT
>VSDK01012723.1:261144-276672 GCA_009767595.1 Symbiodinium kawagutii | reverse complement strand
GATGTGTGACGCGATGCGCCATAGCATGATTTACCATAGCCAAGAGCCCTGCATGCTGTGACAGCCAGGCTGCTTACCGCAAACACATTCAGTGCCAAGCTCTATTCTCCAGGCGATCTTGTAGAAATGTGGAAGCCATGCGTAGCCATGCCATTTGGAAACTGCTGACCTCTGCGTTGTCAAGGCGCTTCAGCGGCCACTTCGAAGCCAGGGGATTTTGGAGCTGGTCTACTCAGTTGACCCATGTTGAGTTCTGGGTGTAGGGCGTGTAGGGTTTTAATTCGCCAACACAGGTTGGCGCCCAGGCCAAATCGAGCTGAATTCCAAATCTTTCAAAGTCTTCCAAGGAAAAAAAAATTAGAGAAGAATAAGCGGGGCCGGTCCCAGAGCTCAACGGTCCCAAAGGGGGACATTCTTAAGGGGGGCCGGTCCCAAAGCTCAACGGTCCCAAAGGGGGACATTCTTAAGGGGGGCCGGTCCCAAAGCTCAACGGTCCCAAAGGGGGACATTCTTAAGGGGGGCCGGTCCCAAAGCTCAAGAGTCCCAAAGCGGGGCCAGCCCCAAAGTTCAAGAGTCCCAAAGCAAGACATCAAGGGGTACCGGTCCCAAAGCTCAAAGCCAATCCCAAAACAGGCTTTTTACGAGTTCCCAGGCTCCTGTGGCAATATGCCGGGGTACCTCAAAGCCCAATGTTTGCCAAAACACCAAATTTACCAGGCCCCCTTTCGCCCTTGCGTCACCACAGCAAATTTGCCGTGGCCTTGCTTGTAGCGCGCACGCAGCATCCAACACATGCCGTTGTGTTTGGCATGTCGTTTTTTAAATTTCGATTTTGAAAGGGCTTCCTGGGATATCCACCTCTGTCTCTACCTCTATTTGTGTCTCTGTCTTTGTCTTTGTCTCTATCTCAATCTTTGTCTCTGTCTCTGTCTCTATCTCTAAATCTCTATCTCAATCTTTATCTATCCTGCTCTCTTTGTCTACGTATCAGTCTATCCATCTATCAGTCTATCCATCTATCCATCCATCTATCTATCTATCTGTCTATCTATCTATCTATCTATCTACCTATCCATCTATCTACCTATCTATCGATCTACCTATCTATCTATCTATCTATCCATCTATCTATCTATCTATCTATCCATCCATCTATATCTATCTATCTATCTATCTATTTATCTATCTATCTATCTATCTATCTATCTATCTATCTATCTATCGATCTACCTATCTATCTATCTATCTATTTATCTATCTATCTATCTATCTATCTATCTATCTATCTATCTATCTATCTATCTCTCTCTCTCTATCTATCTATCTATCTATCTATCTATCTATCTATCTATCTATCTATCTATCTATCTATCTATCTATCTATCTATCCATCTATATCTATCTATCTACCTATCTATCTATCTGTCCATCTATCTATCTATCCATCTATCTATCTATCTATCCATCCATCTATATCTATCTATCTATCCATCTATCTATCTATCTATCCATCCATCTATATCTATCTATCTATCCATCTATCCATCTATCCATCTATCCATCTATCCATCCATCCATCTATCTATCTATCCATCCATCCACCCATCCAGCCATCCATCCATCCATCCATCCATCCATCCATCCACCCATCCATCCATCCATCCATCCATCCATCCATCCATCCATCCATCCATCCATCCATCCATCCATCCATCCATCCATCCATCCATCCATCCATCCATCCATCCATCTGTCTATATCTATTTGCTTATGTGTCCGTTGTGTCTATCTAGCTTATCTGTTTCTTCTTGGAACGAACTAAACCTGATCCAGTCCATCATGTCTGAAATCATATAAACGGTCATCACGCATAGAATCGAATCCTAGCTTGTCCACTTCTGTTTGCATGGCACGGATGTTTGTATCTATTTCTACTGTCTCCATCTCTTGGATTTTATTT
Organism: Symbiodinium kawagutii; assembly: GCA_009767595.1. Lineage (NCBI taxonomy): Eukaryota > Dinophyceae > Suessiales > Symbiodiniaceae > Symbiodinium > Symbiodinium kawagutii. The sequence continues at coordinate 274,712 of VSDK01012723.1, read as the reverse complement.
TAGCTTAACAAGCAACGCTGGTGACTGCAGGCTGGAAGGCAGCTCCTTGACGCAGAGGAGGCTCTTGATCGCATTGAGAGTCGACGTAATCATCACACTTTAGCGCAAATTACATTTTTCAAACCCTCTTCAAATTACATTCTGAAAGACTGGAGTCTGGTTCTTTTCAGCCTTGCCATTTTTATTGAATACTTCTCCGTCCTCCGCAGGTTCATTGAAGACTTCGTTGCCCTCAAAAGGCCTGCCCGCTTCTCAGTTTGGGTGAACTGTCGGGTGTCTTGGACTGGTTTTGTCGGGCAATAACTGGAATATTTTCTGCGTGGCCACGGCCACAGTTCCCGTATCTAATGGTCGTAGGGAGGGATATGACCAAGATGCAATCTGTGTCAAATGGAGATCAAGGAACTTCTTGACTTGAGACAAATGACAAAAAGTATATCACCAGATGCTCCCAGATGCCCCCAGATAGTTTCAGATCGTCCCAGATGGTTTGTTTTTCGATCGGCTTTGAATTTGGAACACGTCTAAGGTCCTTGTGAAGCGCGCTGCCTGGACCATCCGTAGCTGGTTGCTCAGCAACAGAGCGTGAGCGGCGCAGCGGCACGCGCGTGGCAGCTTCGTCATGTGAGGTCTTTGCTCCACGGACTGCTGTAGGCGCGTGAGCTATTTTGTAGTTTCTCCTCAACTAAACACAGGCTTGCGAAATCGAAGCAGTACCCTGGCCCTGAACATGGGCATTTGAAGGACGAAACCATTCTTAGGTACATATACTGTATGGTACTGGTACTATATCTTGATTTTCCGACACACGAATGCCAAGTCAAATGGTTGTTGCTGCACATTCCATGACTGCGAATTGGAACGGAGGTCAGGCTTCTCGTGGCAGGCAGAGAGCCTTCTGAGGCATGCGGGTGAAGCAAGAGCAATGGACCCTTGACAGTCCAAGCTTTGGAGCTTTTCTGATGCAATTCTTTTTTCATTTCTTAAAGCTTGATTCAGGGAAAAATTATTCTGATTCTTTTTCACTGGCTATTCTTTTTAATCTTTCCGTTTTTGCTTAGCTATAGCATACCTGGCTTAGCTAAGGCATCTGAAATTCCGTATGGCTCAGACTTTGGGCTGGATCCCTCCTTGGAACAACCCATGCTCCTTCGAGAGTTCCTCACAAGCAAGCGGCGAAGAGTGGAATGCGCAGAGCAACACCGCACTGAGCACCGCACATATTTTTTTGTGGCGGTTGACCGCGATGCCCAACCTGAACTGAGCCAAGTCTTTGAAAAGGCTTTGTGTTTGGTCGTGGGCGGACCCCTACCCTTTCCTTCGTGTGATACATCGAGCCCATTTCACATCACAACATTGCAGTTTGCAGTTGGTGAAACTGGCAGTGGCTCTCCGATGCACTTCCACCAGGATGCAGTAAACTTGCTTCTGAATGGGAGAAAGCGTTGGTGGTTGCAACCCCCGAGCCTTTCAGCCATGTCTCGGCTTCATCCTTGTCTCGAACGTGAAGCAAATGAAGCAGCGGCCTGGCATTACGACACAGCGTGCGTACTGGAGCAAGAAGTGGGGGATGTTGTGTACGTCCCTGACATGTGGGGCCATGCAGTTCTCAACTTGGAGCCACACACAGTGTGTGCTGCAGCAGAATTTGCATAAGAACTTAACTCCATAAGAATCAATCCCAAGATTCTGCTTAAAGAATTCCTATGAATTCCTCCTCTTTCCCAAGAATTCTTGATCTCCAGGGGAGGACTCCGGGAGGACTTCGGAGAACATGCTCATGATTGCCGTGGTTCGGACTGCTAAGCAACGAGAGTTACAAGGGAATGGCCGCAGAGCGTGCAATCATAGGCTCCCATGGTAGCAGGAGAAGCGACTTCGTCAATTGGATGTATCCGGATGTGGTGATGTGCGCACACGTTTATCTTGACTACGGAGCCGAGAAACAGAGAAGCCTGGAGGCATCGAGATGAAGTCTGTCCAATCTGCCCAAGCTTCACCAAAGCAAAAGTGATGAACCAGACAAAAGTGGGCGCTTCTTGTATGCCGTTAGAACTGCTGAAGGAGCAAATGGCACTGTAGTTGGCTGTATGCCTGAGGCGGTGGGACACACAGGTTTTTAGAGTCGCATGTTACCGCATGTTGTTCATGGAAAGTTCGCCTGCACTTTCAGTACCTCACTGTGTGACCGTGCACTGTATATTTTGGCTAGCTGCGACTCAAAAGCTTTCCAGGTTTGAGTCACGAAAGCCAGATCGAGACAGACAGAAAAGCCTCCCCCACCGACTGTAACCACACAGAAACATGCAACCTTCACACAGAGATACACAGACACAATTGCGTCCCATGGCCCATCATGGTCCATCATCCGCTGACAAAAACTCCTTGGAAATCCAAATGCAGAAAGATTTTCAAAGATCAAAAACTCCAATGCATCCTGCTAATCTCATCAAACTGTCGCCGGCCGCCTTCCGTGCGCCTGCCTTCGGGAGGCAGAGTGGGACCAACACTTTTTATGTCAGGATGTGCTTGGAGTGCCTTGCAGCATCTTACGGCACATATTTACACGTATTTATACACACATACATATATATATATATATAATATTTTATATTTATATTCACATATATATATATATATATATACACACACACATATATATATATAGATATATGATAGATTTAAATGTGTTTACATGCAAATGAAATGACCTTGCTAATCTTTCCAAAGATTGGTTTTTGGGAGTTTTGGTCCTGATCAGCAAACATCAGCGCGAGTGCCATGTCTTGGGTTCCAAAGATGATGATCATTGAAATCCACAACGACTCTGAACTCGCCTTCCAATATGATGAGAGCTGGCTAAAAGCCGGCGAGTTCAAGTCTGACAAATCCGCACTTATTCAACCAAAATCAGAGACCATCATTGAGATCGCGCCCTCCACCGCGCCAGACTGAGTTTATGATGAGCTGAGGGAGCAGGTTCTCAATCAGGTCATGATTTTCACGTGAAACACGCGCGCTCAGGAAAATGAGAAACAGGTTATATGGCCCCGAAAATGCTCTATTACGTACACATGGCAAACCCCCAATTGGCAATATGATGCAATATGAAACGGGTCAACCCGCAGCGGTTTACCATGTGTAGAGCTCCGCCCGACCGCTGCATTGGTGAAACGGTGTTGGTTCCTTGTGCAGACCCAAGGTGGAAGGCATCTCGGGAGTTGCATGGTGGGTGGATGTTTCCGGGCACAACGTCTACCTGTCCATGGCAATATCAAAGCTACTTGGCTGACATCAGCATGTCCATGCTTGGTCATGCCTGGTCTGAAGTTCATTTTTTGGAAGCAAATTCATGATAATTCATGGGGATTTGGGGATATTTGGGCATAGCTTAAGGCCCCGAATTGGCAGCAACAAGTTCTGTTGCTTCGCAGGAGTTCGGGGCTCAGAGTGACGCCAGGGCTTCAGTTGCTCCACTTGTCACCTGCCTCAGTTGCCGCCGCCAAATCTAAAGACCGCGCTGTCCACGGCCCCGAAGCTTGAGCCAGCGAACCCAGCTGGGGCCTTAAAGAGACCCGCCCAGACACACAGACACTGAAAGTACGGAGTTTTATAGTACTGAAATATATAAGTATAAGTTATACTGTAATATAGTTATATACGCATCTAGTGAGCGTACAAATGTCGCACATTGGGGAAGCATATTTCTGAATCTGCACGTGAACAATTCTGTCAACGGTCCACAAACACGTACATGTAGATAAATAAGAAAACAGATAAACAAACAAATAGACAAATAAACAAATGAATCAATAAGTAGAGAATCATGATATAAATGCGCATGTATGCATATAGGTCCATAGATGAATGTAGTTGCGTGTGCATGTGCTTGATCATCGCAAGAGACATTCTACTTTGGAAGAACTGATGTAGTTTGACTTTAGCACCTGTCAAGGCCTTGCCGTGATTTGTCTTGTGAAACAGTGTGAAGCTCACACAATGCGAGGACTCCAAGTTTCCTGGTCAGGGCGCTGGCTGCGAATGGGCCTTGATCTTGGATTCGCATTCGAATGCTTGGTGTGGAGGTTCATGGTGTTTGTGGCTGGTAACATTGACATGAAGTGATGTGAGGTTGCCTGACCTGGCACTAGGATGTAGCAAGGTAGTCTGCGAGCACTGTGAAGAACAACCAGCTGGCGGTTTTCTTTGCGGGTCGGCGCTACACACTATGTTTGCACTTATTCCAGACAGCTTTAGACAAGTGATGCGCGAGTGTCGTGATATGTCGTGATAGTTTATTTATGTGTATTTTGTCCTCACAAGATGTAAGTTAAAAAACATCTCATGCCCGAGGTTTTTGGAGAGACGAGAATCTCGCACCAAACGCTCATGTTTTTAACATACGCACCATGGTAGAATTACGACTTAGGCATTTAGAATCTAGGGTGCGTATTCTTTGGCAGGTGTGGTAATTGGTCAAAGTTACCTTCTAAACATGTCATGACCATGCTTGTGATTTTGTGTCATGACCCGGCAGCACGAGACACAGTCTTCGCCTGAAGCAAGACAGGCAAAAGTGTTTATTTTGTATTTCCTTCTTGCAATTTTCGTGGCAAGCGCAGTCTTTGCCGATATTCAAATTGCGGATTTACTCAAGCAATTCTACAAACGCTTCTCGACTTGTAGACGGATAACAAGAGAAGTATATACCCGGTCAGGTATGGTATGATACGTTGATAGATAGCAGACTAGCGAGATCAGATAGATAGACAGGTCGGTAAACAGGCAGATAGATGACAGACAAACAGATAGATAGATGGATAGGTAGATAGATAGATAGATGGATAGATAGATGGATAGATAGATGGATAGATAGATAGATAGATAGATACACTAGTATATAGATCGATCGATCGATAGATATATAGATCAATAGAGAGCATCAACTTCAACGAATGGTGCGCAGCATGACAAATAGGAACGGCAGGGGCAATGCTGAACACTTTCACATAGCGAAGAGGTGGTGCTTGGTGATTTTGAAGTTTGTAAGATTGTCTTCTGCTATGCAACCTCGCTGCTTTAGGTTGCTACCAGTGAAGGTGTCCAAGTCAGGCATGCAGGGTATGGAGCAAGAGAGGTATGCCAACTAATTGAACTTAGAGGAGAACTGAGTGTGTTGACTGCTACTCCGTTTGTGAGTGTGGGTTGAATTTAACAACAATAGACACTTGATTTGGGAGAACGCCCTGGCAGGGTGTCTTGGGGTGGACCAGACCGCACAGCCAAGCCAAATCTGTTACGTTCTCTGGATTTGCAGTGATGTTCTTTGGATCCAAGATCAATGGCGAGGGTTTCTTTCATATCGTGGTGCTGGGCAGCTTCCAATGCCTGCAGTTCTCCTTGGGTGGATTTCTCCTGGATGCTCCTGGCAGTTCTCCGGAGGATTTTTCCTGAGTTGTACGAATTCGTCCCGCCAACAGCTGCAGACCTGTCTCCCAAGGACGGGAGCCGAAGGGAGCCGAAGGCTTAGGGACATCATGAGAGACAAATGTAGACAACAGGTAGGTGGAGACGAAAAAGGTCGATCTACATGACATGGGGAAGAGTCAACATATGCCTATGAACAGAAGCAGTCAACTTGAAGGAACGACAGATGGTTCTGGTTGGCTTGTGGGTGGTTTGTCGGCACTGCCTCGAGGGGTTTCTAGGTTTTGCAGCGATGGACGTGCGGGAAAGATTGAAGTGAGCCTATCCATCGCTGGACATGGCAGGACGGAGGTGCGGATGAAGCTCAAGAAGAAGCTCAAAGCGAAGCTCTAGCAACCACAGGCTCTCAATGGCTATCCTCTGCATGTTTGAGTCTGTTCCTACCTTTGAATTCACCTAAGCATCCCTCCAATTGCAATCTGTGGGACATGGTCGGACAATGTCGTTCTTTTGTATCATTTGGATTCATTTGGGCCCGCCATGTTTCGGCGTTTGCGTTCCTGGTCATTTGGGAAAGTCGTTCGTTTAGGAGGCAGCTATCCTCGGTCGGAGGGAGGAGACTTCATGGCTTTGACTAGACCAAAGGACGGCGGTGGTCAATCATGTTCAATCATGGCCGAACCCTTCAACCTCTGACCAAACTAGAAGATTCAGCTACCTGCATCGCAGTTGGAAGCTTTTGTCGATTTCAGCTTCGTTGCCGTGTCAGGGTTGTGGTCTTGCACAGGATGGCGCTGATGGACTTGTTCGCGGATTGAAGACTGCTGGGGTGTCTTGCTGTGAAGCAGATCCAACTGATCCGACCAACTATTCAAGAGATTTGAACAGTGAACCTTCTGCAGAATCATGGCTTTCTTTCGTTTCCATGAGCACCTCCCCTCAGGCAGGTGTGGCTGGGGGTTTGGTCACTGCGGTTTTGAGCTCAAAGCACCGGGAGAGTGTGCCCCTGGACCACATGCACGGGCTCAGCTCGAGATCTTCATTCCAAGGTCGCCGCACCTGTGCACGGGGCAAGGCGGAGACACAGGGAATGACGTGCAATCACTTCACTCTAATGACTCTGGTGCTTTGTATTGCTTACCTGTTTCTGTTTCTTGGAGGTCCGGTGGAGCAACTGGCTTCTTGAAAGGACTTGGTCTGGAACCCAAACTTGGAACGGAAATGGGCAAGGAAGCAAACATTGAAGATTCATCCCAGATCAGCTGTTTGCAATGAGCAAGAGCAAGCTTGTATGATCATGGGGACAGGGATGTTGAAACATGATTATACATGTGCGGAGTAGTGCGCCACTTGGTGATGCTTCAAGCTTCTGTGTCCAAAAGCCCTTGTATTTGTTTGCTGGATTTCTTTTTTCTTCGTATTTTGTTTGCTTTGTCGGTGTGTGGTGTGGGATGCTGTGTTGTGGTGCCGCATCGTCATGTGATGTGTTTTGCGGTTGGATCGCTTTGGTGCGGGTTCGCTGCCTTGAGCTGTGCTATGAGGGCTATTGGTCTTGGTGTTATGGGTTTTTAATGAGTTCAATGAGTTTAATGAGTTCAATGAATTTTAATGAGTCCAGGAGTGGTATGCAGTGGAGAAATGTGGATGTCCCCGGACTCAGCCGCGTGTTTCCCGAGGTGCCGGAGTCATTGGTGGCGCTGCAATGGTTGTGGGTGGTGTTGGCTGTGGCGTGGCCCAGGCGCAGTCCCCCGTGGAAGCGGTGCTTTGCATGGAGAAAGGATGGATCTCTTGGACTCCAAGATGGATAAGATGGGATCTATGCGTTCTCATGGCCACTAATACACACCTAGCTGGAACAGTCTTAAGGGGAGTCACCACGGACAAGAAAGCAAAAAGAAGCCAGTAGGTCAGCAGGACGTAAGAACCTCTGGCAATTTCCTTCACTGAAAGGTCTGAACTCGGGCCTCGCCTGTCCGGTTGCCAATATTAGAGTGCGAGACAAATGTCAAAATTTTTAACCCTATACACACAATTAGATATACTTAGTGACACATATGTAAATTTTTTTAAATCGATAAATAGATAAAAAATACATATGAATAGATGAATAAATAAATAAATAGATAAACAAAAGATACTGTAAATAGACAAAATAATACATCATAAATAGATAAGTAAACAGATAAATAAATGAAAAGATACATAAATAAATAAGTAAATAAATGAATAGATAAATAAATACATGAATGAATAAGTAAATAAGCAAACAAATAAATAAATAGATAAATACATGAATTCAAATATTAATATCAATATAAATGTAAGATGAACATAAATATAAATAAATATAAATACATAGATATATTCATATCTATAACAACAAGAATGCAGATTTGGCTTCGGAGCATCCAATACTTCTCTTCCAGACGCCTACAGCAGGTGGGGAGAGGAATCATGCAAGCTCCGAAAGCTCACAGAGCACGTCGTGGGGCGCTCACTGGGCGTTGGCGTTTGTGTATGGTGTATCATGGTGTCGCAGTCGGACCTTTTCTTTTGCCAAGTATGCTTAGCCTATGCTTGCCTTATTGTGCTTTCGCGCTCCACCAACAGAAAGCCACTTGAAGCTATGCTGGAAAAACTCTTCCATTCTTTTCCACCCTTCTGAGGTGAAGAAAAGGTTTGGGATCAAGAGCTTGGTTGCTGGGTTCAGCTCTCAGCTTTATCTCTTGGTCCAGCTGGGTTGCTAATATCCAAGCAGCGCGCGGCGGTGACTTGCTGGGCTTAAGATGCATCCCACAAATATGATGCACTTCAAGACTGGTGCGGGATGCATTTTATGGGCACGTTTTGATTGTGGCTAGGGGTGGCTAGGGCTCAAGATGGTCCAAAATCAAGCAATCAAGAAACCGACAAACCCATATGACATCAGCACACATTTTGACACCTTGTGGTGTGCCAGCTGGTCAGCACCCATAGAAAGCCTGACAGACTTAGTGAGCATCCTGTAACAAGGGATCTCACCATCTTGAGGGTGTGAGTTTTCGTTAACGCCACATTCATCTGAAAGCATGAACGGCGTCGAAGACTTCTTTGCAAGTCGTGGCGGTATGCCTTTTTAAGGTTGATGTGGACCTGTGCGCCCTTGAACGGCAAGTGGCACAGGACCTTCAGCAGCTCAGATACTGGTAGCAACAAGGGAAAGGGGATGTTTGTCTTTCCAGGTAGCAGAGCTATTGGGGTTCTCACTTCAAGTGTGGGAAGAGTTGGTTGCGCGCACTTTGGATCCAGGGCGCCCTTTGGTGCCGCTGCTATTCTGTAAAGTGTGCGCGCTCAATCCATGGTGCGACTGGATGCCGCTGCTGTTCAGAATCTGTAGGGTGTGCACTTTGGATCCAGGATGCCAACTGGGTGCTGAGCTATTGCAGCTATTGCGATTTTATTTCTGCTGTGCAGGAAGAGTTGCGTGTACATTGAAGCGGTGTTGCCACGGACATGCTGTGTGCGCCATGGAGCCTTGGTGCCCACTCGGGCACGACTGAATGTGTTGTGACAACGGAAGGGTAGCATTTGTAAGCCAACGTAGCCAGAACATGCCAGAACAGACCAACCACAAACAAGCATCAACAACCGCAACAGCAGCAACACTGCACAACCACAAAACACAAACAACACCAAAACCAACACCGACAACAAGAGCAACAACCGCGACAGCGACAACGACAATGGTCACAGCATGTCACAGCTACCAAAAACGATGCTTAATGTCAGCAGCAAAAATCTTTTTACTGTAGCCATTGTCTTTTGATGCTACAAAATGTTGCACAACAATCGGAGGCAGTAGTTTGGTGATCCAAGTTCCGGATCGCCACGGGAAATGACAGTTTCCAACACATTGCCAAGTGACAATGAGTCCTGACAAGTGATTTTTTGAAGGACGCTGACAAAGATAAAGATGCTTCAGGTGGTTCCCCCGCTGAAGGCCTGGTCAACATCTAAGCGTCTCCCAAGCGAAGCTGATTGCTGTCCAGGTTCGGGTGGTGGACAAGTGGTCAGACCCTGAGAAGTTACACCATCGAAGGCTCTTTCGGCTATGGAAGGCTTCGTTGTGAGGCAGACACTGAGTACTACGACTTGCTTCAAGTACAGCGGAGAGCTCATTGAAGTACTACCTATGCGGAGAGTGTCACGTCTCTGAAATGCTGAGTCATTGAAGTGCTGAATGGCAGGCTGCTCGAGTCTCCCAAAAAATCCTGACCCCGTGGCTGTCTCCAGCCCAAGTTGACACCTTTGTTCTGTCGTAGCTGTTTGGATCGCAAGGATTTTGCCAATGCGTCAAAACAAAAGAATGATATGAAATCAGCTGGGCACATATACATACACACAGATGCACATGTATCAAAAAGCTCCACCTAGACATGATCACTGAAATTTTAAAGCGCACACACAGACATAGACATGATTTTGTAGAGGCACGCATGTTACACCCAAACACACACAGACATGACCTTACGTTTATTTTTTTTTTAGGTTGTGTGCGTGCGTGTGTTTGTAGTTGGCAGATGGCTCAGGACAAAACTTGCATGTTACCTTGACATGTGCACATGCTCGATTAAGACCCTATTATCAGCATACATACAGTGTAAAACATTAACGCTTGCGCCGGCACACAGAAACAAGTATGCACACATGCATGCACTGCATATATATATATATATATATATATAATATAGAGCAAAACCGTGTATGGATGTTCAGACTACAGGGTGCAGCCAAAAAACCTCCAGATTTCGGCTTTGTGTGTTCGGGGGCTCCACATGGCTGAGCCAGGCAAGGCCAAAAGAGGCAAAAAGGCACAGGGGTCTACGGCTCCAAGAGTGCAAGCCACTGGCCCGTAGACATCCGTAGACTCATCTTCGGAAAAAAAGATGAATCCCAATGATTTCAATACCTACGAGTGTGCCATCAACGGTGGTGCACAAACTGAATCATCGATTTCCTCCTCCGCCTCCTCCTCCTCGAGCTCCTCATGTGAGTTATCTCGACAGGGCAGCGTCATGGCCATAGTTCGAGAACGACTACGGACAGCTCAGGGTCTTGAGAGCACAGAATCAAACAAGTTTGTTTGGTCCACGGAGCCGTATGCGGAGGACCCTCCAAAGGGAAGATGCAAACTGCCCTTGCGAGTCGTTGTCTCGACCCTAATCATCATTGCCATCTTGGCTTCTTCATGCACGATATACATTTATCTCATGCTGGAGTGGACCCGGGCCCATGGTGAAACACTCCAACTTTTCAACGACCCTAAATTGACTTTGAAATCGTTTTGTTTGTCACCTCTGAATCTGAAATGCGATTTGTTGAAATATTCTGAATGGATCTGAATGATTAAGCTGAAGTGAAGTGAACATAGCAACAGCCATGCCATGCCAAGGAATCTTTAGACGAGCAAGGAACACGATTGGAGCTCCAAATCCTGGATTCTTCGAAGTTGGCCTACGACAAACTGCTGCAAAACATCGAGTGGTCTGTCTGGTGGTATATCATTCAGCCGCCCAGCCAGGCAGCACAGTTCATGTTCACGTTGCTGAAGACCGTCCCGATGAATCCAGGACAATGTGAGCAAAAATCTGTGCATTCTATGCATTATATGCATTTTATCTATGCATCTTATGCACTCTATGCACTTGATGCCTCATGTAGCCTCATGTATCCTCATGCATCCTCATGTTATTCAATGTTATTCATCTATCTTGCTAAACAAAAGTTTGTGCTTGTCTTCCGCGGGGCCTTCGCAGGGCACTTTTGGATACTTTTTGAAAGGTAGGCCTCCCGCTTTACGGCAAAGGCAGACGTAGTCTCCCCTCAAGTAGTTGGAGCGTCGGAATTTCCAACTGTGATTCTGCTCCAGAGCCATTTCCTGCTTAATTTCAAGCTTGGACACTACGTCAGAGGTTCGACATTTTTTAGGGTTCATCACATTAAAATCATTAAATTGCCATTATTGCAAGGATGGAATGAGTGGACGGACATGTTGGCCGCAGCTGCATCAACTCAACTTCGTGACCAGTGGGAAGAGGGTGCCAAGCAGACACGTGGCATTCGCAAGGCTTCGAAGTGCACCAAAGCACAACTGTTTGCTCCGGCGTTGGGTCTCCCATGGTCTCCCTTTCCCTAGTAAAATCTATTCAGAAGTGATGAAAAGCAGCAAGGAAGGAAGCCAAAGAATGCATCAATGCCCCCCTCGGTCAAGTGTCTTCATTAGAAGAGAAGCTGACTTTTGGGGGTGTGCAGTTCTCTTGTTGGTCTTCAATTGCCACAATTAGCAATTGCAATTGACCAAATCCAAAAAACAAGCATGCACAACCAAGGTGTTTTTACCTGGGGCCGTTCATCAATAGAAGGAGTGGTTATGACCTATGGCATGTGCCTGTAGATGTAGGCTTCCTCTTGTTGCCAGGCCGCTTCCTTCATGCGTAGCTTTCCTTCCATTCGGGTCACATAGTTTGGCTGTAGCATTCCCTTGGCAATCTTGAAAGATTACAGGAAAGCATTTTTTGGTCAGGATCAGCAGGCACAGGCAGCTTGCTTTCCTTTGTGACCCTCCTGGTTTCGTTTGTTTCCTTTGTGCTCTCCTTCTGTGGTTTACTCTACATCTCCTTGTTTTCGGAAATGGAAACGTCGCCAGCAGCGTTGGGTTCACGGGCATCCTGCTGATTGTCCTGGGGTTGTGTTTGTGCGCCCTGCATTCCTCTCAAAATTCGCTGACAGCTGAGACTACACATCTACAGTCATGGTGGACACTTGGGTGCGAGGGACATGTTTTGGACCCTGGTCTGCGAAGAAGCCTTTGCAGAATTAGACATTGTTGCTTTGCATTAGGAGACTGTTTCATTTAGGAAGCCTTTTTCAGCTAACTAGTTTTTGTCTTGATTCTGTCTTTCTCAAACCGTGCAGTGAAATGTTGTATTTTTCTTTTTTCGTTTTCTCGTTTTGACCCTAGCCAAAGCCTGGACCCGAAACCTTAAACACCTTGTGCCAAATCATAGAACCCCAGACCTTGAAGCCACAGACAGAAACAAAAGCAAGCTTAAATGATCTCAAGAACATGTTCTCCGATTTGCAACGCTACATCACTCGGCATATCAAAACCATCCTCGGCCGGATGTTTTAAACACTTGGGAGGCCATTCGAGACCGGCTACAAGGTTTCGCATACGGTTTGGTGGTTGCATATTGCTCGGAGCTCTACGCTGGTGCTTCCATCACACTGGATGGTGATGAGTCCTACACTTTCAAAACAAGTCCAGGATCAGGAATTCCTGGAGCAAATCTTTCCCTGTCAGTCTTCAGCCAAAAAAACGGTGGAGCCAGTGAGCTCTATCTGGAGAGGATTCTCAAGTTTCGACCAACCTCAAGACCATACTACACGGTCCAACAGAATCTCTCCAAGAATGGGGCGGACCCGGAGAAATCTTCATCAGACGCGTGGACTGGAGTTTTCAACTACACTATTCCCTGGAATCCAAACTCCAGCGAGTGCGGCTATGCTAAGAGCCTACCCATTCCACGGTGCGCGGGTCTGAGTCCATCGGTTCAATGCCAAGGCTTTTGTGGAGCTATTGCGTCTCATGTCAGCCTGGACACCATGAAAGAAGCGCTTCAGGAGTGGAATGCCGCCTGCCAGTGTCAGTGTTGGTGTGTCAGTGTGCGTTTGTATGTGCCTGGGTCCTTTTTTTTTTTTTTGTGTGTGTGTGTGTGTGTGTGTGTTTGTGTTTGTGTTTGTGTCTGTGTCTGTGTCTGTGTGTGTGTGTGTCTGTTTCTCATATTGTTCTGCAAGCTTCAAGCAAATGAAGACGTAATGATACACAGATAGACAGACAGGTAGATTCACAGACGGGTGCATGGATAGAGACATATAGAGACACATGATGCGTGTATGTATTTGATATTCTTTGCTGTGTAAAACATGGTGAAGCACAAAGTGAGAGCTTTTGCGCCTGATGCATCTATGTCATGTTGCCTTAAGTGTATTTCAGGGGTATTGCTTGTGAAGATGGGTGTCCTGTATGTATCGGCATGTGTGGGGGAGGGAGAGATAAAGAGTGAGTGAGCGAGAGAGAGAGAGAGAGAGAGAGAGAGAGA